>JAPQRN010021984.1:0-28113 GCA_037367275.1 Coranthus polyacanthus | reverse complement strand
GAAGCAGGACCAGGCAGGGGTAGAGGAGCCGACAGGGGGAAATCCTGGGGCACGCTCGCTGGGAAACGTGGAGCGTGCAGGCACATGTAACAAAGGACAGAGGCGCAGTTCACACCGCGTCTCCAAGAGGCAGCAGAAAAAGGCAGCAAGCTGAGGCGCTGAAGCAGAGTCCGTAAACAGGGTCCAATGGAGAACTGATGGGATAAGGTTGTCCACGGCAGGCTGAGCCAGCATGGCAGAAAGAGTCCAGGGGAGATCACAGCGAGTAGTGAATGCATAGGAGACAGTGTTTCAACTAGGGCTGCCACAAATGATTATTTTGATAGTTGACTAATCACCGATTATTTTTTCGATTAGTTGACTAATCGGATCATACGCAAATTGAATGTAAAACATACAGCTTATTGCACCAGCATGAAGCTGCTCTTATATAACCATCATTAGTTTTCAGCTTGAAGCGTTTTAGGTATATGCTAACTAAAAATAAAAACAATTGAAATATTTAATTAAACCTTTAATGAAATAATGAATGAATCAAATCATCGCTATTGTTAACGTTTACAGCTGTATGAGTAAGTAGAAAGTTAGCTCTCTGTTTACGCTAATATTAGCAGCTAACTAGCCCTTTAGCTTACCAAGACGACAGTCCCCCTTCATCATTGTCACAAGCCACAACGTGCTTCCTTTTCAGGTGCTTGTGCATTGCAATTGTGCTGCTGTGGAAGGCAAGTTCTGTCTTGCAGATATTGCATTGCACACTTTTCTCTGTTTTCTTAAAATGCTACCCCACTTTTGAGTTCCATTGCCGCCGGGTAGCCATATACCAGAGCCTGTCTGGTATAACTTTTGATGGTTGACCCTGATTACCACTACTGCGCATGTGTGTCAAGGACAGAAAGGCAGACACGGCAGTTTTGAGAGAAAACCAAAGATAAAGAAAAAAAGACACGTCAACTATTAAATTAGTTGTCGACGATTTTAGTAGTCGACATAATCGTGACTAGTCGACTAATCGTGGCAGCCCTAGTTTCAACAATCTGTGAGAGTGTGGCATTGGGTTTTATATGGGTGTGATTGTAGCTGAGTAGCAGCTGTATGCACGGTGCACGGTGAGTGGAGTTGGATTGATGTGAGAGGAGTGATTGGCAGGCAGAAGAAGGCAAAAGCAGGGCCAAAGGGAACATCAGGTGAAGGGGAGCAGGACTGACATGCTACATATGAGAAAATAAAGCAAATAATTCTGTTTTCAGTTTGAACCATAACCCTGATGATTACCTAACAAAAATAACTGATAAAAACCACTAAAGTACTGGATCAATACACAGTATTCAGGGTTTCCCCTAGTATTTTTTGAAGCTGTGGTGGGAGCTGCATGGCAGGCGGACAGCCATGCCACGCCGTGTCACTGTTGCTTCACTGTGGCAGCGAATTTGTTTTATATCATGACAAATGAAAGATTTTTTATGAACAGATTTATTTTCCCAGAAGAGCAAGAATGAAGAAGAGAACAATTAAATATTAATCTATTTGCAAAGCTTGCATTCTGTCTGAGAGCACTTAATTTTTCCTCAATTTAAAAAAAAAAAAAAAAACAATTCCAATGCTCTTTGATATGGGAACTCAGCAAGAGGTGGCCCATTGATGGTCAGTATGAGGCATGCTGCCAGATGGTCCCCCTGCAGCCTGTTCCTCAGGTCTGTCTTCACCTACACAAAAATACAATAAAAATAAATAAGTGAGATCTGGGAAATAAAGAGAAAGCAACCCATCTCTAACTTAAAAATTGTATAGTTGACCAAGTTTACTCTGTTCATTGCTTAGAAATATCTCACAGTTCACTAATTAAATACCTCAGAATGCGAGGGTCTTAACATCACAACATTAAGCGTTATTTGTTACCTGACCCTCCTCTGTAATTTCTCTCTTCTTTTCAAAATACTCATCTGAAATTGCAACCAGTGACGAGTCATTAAGGACAGCAAGCTGATGTTAAGCTAGGTGATTCTTAAACGTAACACGTGAGGGACACACATGACGTAAAGTTAAACGTTACTTTCTGGTAATGAGTGAACATGAGATGGGTGTTTAAATAGTGGCCTGATTGCCAATGCAGAGCAGATGTGCGCACAGGTGAATGTAGTAAGGCTGATGTGGAGAGTGGGAGCACAGGGATGTGACAGTGTCAGCAGATGAGGCAGTTGCAGTGTACTATCAGATTTAGCTTTTTTTTCCCCCAGGGAATCTATTAGTCAATTAATCGGCTAACAGGTTTTTCGAGCTCCAAAACTATCATTATAACAGCTTTTAAAAAAATCTACCATTGGTTGACCTCTAAACAGGGCATACAACGAAACTCATCAGAAAATGGGTCATCATTGGACCAAACAGCAGAATCGTCCATGTCCTCCTTGTCATCCAGAAACCCGTTCCTGGTGACCTGGTCCTCCTCTTCGTCCAGAGGAGAGGAAGCAGGGAGGTTGGTTGGGGCGGGTTAATCGGGATGCAGTCACCTTGGCCGAGGGTAGCTTGGGAAGGGGCACAAAGTGAGCCATCTTGCTAGAGCGGTCCACGATGGTTAGGACCACAGAATTCCCTTCAGAGATGAGCAGCCCAGTGACAAAATCCAATGAAATGTGGGACCAAGGTCTGTGACGCACGGGGAGAGGATGCAGGAGCCCGGCAGGAGTGGAGTGCGAGGGCTTATTCTGGCAGCAGACAGGGCAGGCATTGACATATTCATGGACGTCGTTGGCTAATGTGACCCACCTGAGCCTCCACTGGATGACCTCCATGGTTCGGGTGATTCCAGGGTGGCAGGTGAGAGGAGAATTGTGGGCCCACTGGAGGACTTCCGACCGGAGAGCTGGAATGACGTGCAGCTGATCGGGAGGGCAGGCACTGGGACCGGGTAGTTCCTCGGCTGTTGTCCGGACCCGTTCCTCTATTTCCCAGGTAAGTGTCACGACCAGACAGGAGGAAGGTAGTATGGTGTCTGCTTCGTCTTCTGGCTTCCCTTCCTCCGGGAATGGCATTTCTCGGCCTTCACATACAGCGGAGAATATGAAGATGTCGTCAAGGTACACAAAGACAAAGCGGTTCAGCATTGTGACGTAACAGGGGCAAGGGGTACCGGTTCTTGACTTATGTGGTTGAGCCCGTGGTAGTCGATGCATGGGCGGAGAGTTCCATCTTTCTTGCCCACAGAGAAGAAGCCGGCCCCCGCAGGGGAGGAGGAGGGTCGGATGAGACCAGCAGCCAGAGCGTCATTGATGTATGTCTCCATTGCCTACTTCAAGGGCTGAGAGGGAGTAGAGTCGCCCCCAAGGAGGCACCGTACTAGGCAGTAGGTCGATGGTGCAGTCGTAGGGGGCAGTGTGGAGGCAGGGAAGTAGCCTTGGCCTTACTGAAGACCTCCTGGAAGTTGTGGTACTCTTGGGTACCCCGGTCAGGTCTGGAGTGGAGCTGGAGTTCTGTCGGAGGTGGGACTGGAGCTTCTCGCAGACACATCTGGCGACACATGGGGCTCCATTCCAAGATAGACCCTGCCAACCAATCCATGTGGGGGTTGTGTTGAAGCAACCACAGGAATCTCAGGATGAGGGGCTGCATTGGGGTCCGCAGAAGGTGGAACTGAATGGTCTCTTGATGGTTTCCAGACAGCAGCATCTGAAGGGACCAAGTTTGATGAGTCACTACTCCTAGGACATGACCGCCTGGGACCGGGACCTGGGCGGGGCAGCAGAGATCAGAACCGGGTTCATCCTGCTGACACTCCCTTCTCCTGACCTGGATGCGGCGATCCAAATGGGAAGTTAACTCAATTAGTCCATTGAGTGAGGCGGGGAGATCAAAGGGGCGTCTGCTGGCCCGACAGCTGTTGGACCTGCTGGGCCAGCATAGTCATGGCCCGCTCAGCAGCTCCTCGTGACGGCAAAGAGCCTCCTTGATTCGCCTGAGCCATTCTCCGGGGGATGGTGAGTGTGCTGGGTCCATGTTTGGTCAGATTGTTCTGACACGGAACACACCGTGAACACTCGGCAGACAAGGCAGGTTTTGACAGGAGATTTATTAACAAAAAAACAACACAAGAGCAATGTTCATGAACAGACCCACAGCTCTTCGTGCAGAGACTGACGAAGACTGCCGAGGTGGTGAGCTGGGACCAGCGAGGAGCCAGGCGTGAAAGAGTGCAGACGGAGGATTACGCTCACTCAAGCCGAGAGGCAGTGAAGTCCAGTTGCTGCTTGGTGTCGCCGGCAGAAGCTCCAGAGGCTGGGAGCCGGGAGCGAGGACCAAGTGCGGAGCAGGGAGTCAGGATCGGAACAGCTGGGGAACACGGAAGTCCAGGACCGGCTACAGGAGAGATCTCTGGGGAACAGGCTAGAAGCGGAGGTCGGGAGGCAGAAGGCAGGTCCAATCTCCGGGTAGGAAGACAGGCTAAAAGGTCGGGGGTAGGCAGGGTCAAGAACAAGGCATCCAGTCTGAAACGATTGCTGGAGAGTCATGAGGGAACAGAAGACAATCTGGCAAAGGTGAAGCATGAGTGGTGAGTATATATAGTGGAAGCAACAGGTGAACAGAATGACGCTGATTGCTATTGGAGAGGCAGACTGAGCAGGTGAAACTGATGATCTTCATTGTGCTGGGTAAGTGAGGGATGGCAGACCATGACAGTATGAGCAATTCTACGGAATTTCTATTCAGATTACATAATATAATTGTTCCTCCCTCTGTCCCTCTCCCTGTGTTCCATCTCGTGCTCAGAATTTAATGAATATCTTTTTAGATAATGTTTATAGTAAAATGTATTGAGAAAAGCTTTTTAATTCCTGCATATTTTCAATTTTAAGTATGTGTTACCACAGGAATGGAGATCCAATAAGCTCAACCGATTTAAGTGCACAGAAACTGTTTAGCTGTCTTCAAGGAAAAACTAGATGCAATCCAAGCACAGAAAAGAATTAACCCATTCTTATATAAACTGGGCTGTGTCCACTGGGACTTAAATATACTTGTTCCTCATCACTGGTGAAAGAACAACCATACTTTTGAAAAGTACTCAGATATTTTAAGTTCATAAGAACCTAAAACCAAGCACCACCATGCACCCCAGTACCACAAATTATAAAAAAGAACACTTACATCAAGGTCTTAACCCTTTATTGCAACAATATGCAGTTTGGTTTCATATGCATTTTGTTATGGCTCTGTAGATAATGATGATAGGCTTTTAATGAGAGGAATGCCAAATGTAACGTCTTGGGCTTTCATCATCAAATGCAATTGTTTCCACTGTAGAATTGCAAAAGAACCAAAAGTTTAGCTAACTTCACTGTCACAGTGCTAGCCTGTGCCGGGTCATTTTGAGTGGTGCACAGGCATCCACAATAGCAATTTCTATTCTTTATCATCTAGCTGGCAGAGTAGAGAATGGTTATGTGTGTGGGTTTATGTATGTGCTAGCAACTTTAACATGGCTTCTGAAAGTCTAGGCCTCACAGGCCTAGCTCATGGCTACTGGTTGCTAGCAAGAGACGGGTTTATTTTGTATTATTTATATCCATATTTATGAATTTTGTTAACAATTATCCACCCTTTCACTAGGGATGTTAAGCTCGAGCCACACTGCTCGACCCCGTATCAACCTTTTGAAGCGGAAGTGTTGCAGAGATTTGTTTTTTAAATTTACTTTTTTATTTAGGAATTTTTAACATTTTATACAGAAATAACATTAGGTACAAAGGACAGGAACAGTTGGGGTGGGGGCACCTTTCCACATAGCATCATTTTTCACATATTATCATCGTTTGCAGCAGTTATCATTAGTTAAACAACAGCTTTACTTAAAGTCAGATCTTATGGGCTTGACATATTCTGTCCATTTTGACCAAATTTTATATCCTTGAATATTTTGACAGTTCCAAAAAACATGAAAATGATTAGCTCCTTCAATACCACACCTCCAGCAGGCATCTCCAGTTCCCCGGTATCTTATTTGAGCTGGTGTAATGAAAAAACGCATAATATTTTTCCAACAAAATTCCTGTCAGATATTTGACCCAGTTGAGACCAACTGGATTTCACAAATGTGCTCCTAGTTTTCCTCAGTTATCATGAGGTTTCCTTCTCTTTCCCATTTTTCTTTCATATAATATGTGCTTCCCCCCCACCCCGCGGCATGTTGTTGTACAACTTAGAGATAATTTTGGAGGGAAACGAATTTGCTAGTGACATAAATATTTGAATAAGCCCTTGGTCAGTTGAAAGTATTTTAATGTTCTGATTGAAATAGTGCCTGACTTGCAGGTATCTGAAAAAAATCCTCAGAACCCAACCCATGCTTTTGCTTCAGATTGTCAAATGTTTGAAAAGTCCCCTTGTGGACAAATGAGTTGTAGTTGGTTAATGCTTTAAAAATCCATGTTTTAAATCAATCATCATATTTGTTAGGAGTGAATTCTGAATCAAATGCACACCACTGTAGAATTTTGGATTCCTCTTCTAAGCCACATAGTTTAATTATTTCATTCCAGGTTTTTATTGTTGTATAGGATATGCACTCATTTGAAAGACAGAATTTAGATTGCAATTTATGTCTGCTATGAGAGCTTTAGTGGCATTTCTTTAAACTGCTGTGTAAACTGGAGAACACATACATATCAGGGGTCTCAACTGGGCAGCATAATAATATTTTCGTAGGCATGGGAGGCCCATTGATTTTAATTCTAGCCACTGGTTGTATAAACCTGCAATTATTTCAATTATAGATTTATGAAAGCCAAATTTGATGAGCACTTTGAATAGGAAGGACCACCTCACTGAGTCGAAAGCCTTTTCAGCATCCAAACTCATCACCAAGGTCTCTTGTTTTTTCTGTACAGCATATTGCATTACATTTAGCACTCTCCTCATGCTGTCCTGGGTTTTTGTTCAATGAATCCGGTCTGGTCTTTACGTATCAAAAATGGTAAAGTGATTTCCAGTCTCCTTGATATAATAGATGCAAACAGTTTGTAGTCAATATGTAAGACACTAATTGGGCAATAATTACTGCATTCCAGTCTGTCTTTTCCTTCCTTTGGGATGATGGAAATTATTGCTTTATTCCATGAAGGCGGGACCTTTTTCTTTTGCATCACGCAATTGAACGTCTTCAATAAAGTTGGGGTTAGGCAACTCTCCATAATTTTGTACCATTCAGGGCCAAATCCGTCTGTTCCTGCCATCTTTCCTTTTTTAATTGCCAGGTGGATTTCCTCTTCGGTTATTGGTGAAAGAAGTCTATTATTTTGCTCATCTGTCAATGTTGGTAGGTTTAGGAGAGAAAAGCATCAATGCCTTGATCGTTATCTACATGGGCTTGAGAATAAAGCTTTAGGTAGTAATTTTGAAAACACTGTTTAATTTTGTTTTGTTCATTTTCAATTTTATTATTCAAGGGGTTCTTAATGTTTCCTAAGTTTATAAGAGACAAGTTTTAGGGATCTCCCGCCTGCTTCATAATATTGTTGTTTAGTAAAGATTAGTTTTTTTTGTACATCCATTGTGTTAAGGTCATCTATTTTTTTCCTCAATTGTTTTATTTCAGATTTGGTCTCATCTTTATGGTTATCATCGGATGATTCTGGAACACCGTAGATTCTGATATTCTCTCTTCTACAGCGACTCTCCATATCCATCATCTTCTCCTCCAACTGTATGTGTAGCTGTACAAGTTTGGTCGTAGCTTCCTCCATGTTTAGCAATCTCTCCTCTGTCTTTTCGATCCTCTTCTCGGCTTCATTCAGTCTATTATTCACTTAGGTCAGCTCTTCTTTAAGGTTTTCTAGTTACTCCTTATTTTCTCATCGAAAATCCCTCAGTTCTTGTAGGATAATTTCGTAGTTGGCCATTTCTCGTATTTTAGTTTCACATATTATTGTTAACTTATTTAGCTTCGCGTGTTAGCCTGAACCGCCAAAGCTAGCGCCCAAATTTCACTCGAGTCTTTTGATTCACTCACTCTTTGTCTGGTGCAGGTTGTAGTCTACTTCTTTCCCCCGTTTCTTGTTTCACAGTTATTTATTTGTTTACATCATTTAAACGGGGTTAAATCACTAATTGCTCAGGTCCTTTCGGGAGCCCTCTTACAACACAGCCATTCACAGTGATGGTCAGACTGGAAGCAGAGAGATGTGTTTAGATATGTTGTTTCAGCACACCAAAAATCACATGATCACTACGACCAAGGCCTTGTTACGTCAAATGCGTGTCAAGATGCTTTGTGGGAATGTTGATTTGGGGCAGGGTTTGTCAATATCACTTTAAAAGGTGGTCATGAGCTTTGGGTCATGACCGAAAGAACCGGATAAGCGGGAGATGATGGATGGATGGATGGACTTTAAAAGTGGTCCGAATCTCTTGTTTTTTTTGTAACACAATCATAATTCTGGTTACACAAGCATGTCCCTCCAGTGCAGTAAAGGACTAAGGTAATGTCCTTTTATAGTCAACTGTCTGCTGGACACTTGTTTTATGAATAATAAGATTCACCTGTGGTTGGATTCTTGTTAATTAGAATTTTGTAATCTACAATTCAGCTTTGCTCTTAAGACTTTCATTGCAACATGGTCTTGAATTAATTTGTTAGGAAAATGACTTTTGTTGTGTGTGCAAACTAACAAATCTTGTTTGCAATCAATGGCCCACATTTGTGTGAGTATTTTGTAGTATAGTAGCCCACAGAAAATGTTGATTCTGAAAGGAAACTAACTCTGACAAATCTGTTGTGGTGTACTCATTTGAGAGGAACCATCATCAAGGGGGGCAGAGAAGCTCCTGGGGAGGGTTGTGTAGGTGAACAGAGAAGAGGTCAAGTAGGTTGAGTGTTGAGCAATCATTTTGCTAGAGCCTAAATAGCCATTGGGCCTAGCTGAAACCATTTTGTTTTTCTCTGTTTTTTTCATTTGTTCATTTTGATTTATTTTATTTTTCATTTTGTCACCTTTTTTTTTTGTAAATAATTTTAACATGCACCTGTCATTTTTGGGTTTTGGACTGTTTTTTATATCCACTTGAGCTCAAACAAAACTCACTGGGAACTGAAATCCTACAAATGTGGGTTAGGCCCACCCCCTTTGTCATCATTTCTGTCAAATGTGTGGTTAATTTACAGACAGTGAATGCAGAACAGTAGAGGAGAATTCATAAAAAGACTACATAACTTCTTATAACAATTGAAAACTAATGAAATTATACTGAAATCATCTGTTAAAGAGAATGCTACTTATGCTAGAAAAATGCTACATCATGGTGCTGTGTGTGAAGTTCAATTTCCCTCTACAAACGATCTAAAGACGTTATGTTTGCTACTCGTCAGAGGAAATGGAAACACCGCTGTACAACTGAGTTCAAAGCAATGCAGCCTCCACCCACACAACAGAAGATACACTTGAATAGTGCAGACAGTAGTGTGTGCATCTACAGTTAATGCATCTCAATATAACTGAGTGCCAATACTATCAGGTTGTCAATTTCAGACATTACATTTCTGTTGAACATAAGTGTGTGTACTAGATGATGGCTTGGCTCACTAAGCGTGCACTACTGTTGGTGATGACCTTCTATTTGTCATCTGCTGAAGACACAGGTGAGTGATGAATTTAATCTAATGATAATTTTAGGTCATGTTTTAATATTTTAAAATAGAAATACTACATATAGCTCCTTTAACTTCTACTTAAGTTTTTCCATTCTCCAATTTCACATTTTTTGTTCATGTATTTATCATGAATTTGATATTCAACACTTCATGCTGTATTTCATAAGGCTGTTGCTCAGGAAGTAGAGTGAGTTGTCCACAAACTGGAATTGGAAAATGTCACAGAACCTCAAGTTGCTCCCAGTGACTGTTCCACTAGTGTGTGAATGTGTGTGTTTGTATGTGCAAATGAGTACTAGGTCCATTTACCATGATAAATATACAAAGTGGAACCAAGTAGATTTAGTACTGCTGGCACCTTAAACTCTCTGTAAGTTGAAGAAGAAAGCAGAAAATATTTGGAATCACCCTGTTTTTTACAAGGGTGACTGGGTTGGGTGAATGAATTTTTTCAATATCTAATCAACCCCAAATCTGGCACAGTGAATCACTTGGACTTATGTGAGATCGTCTGCCATTTTTAACTCTATATATCCTGTGGTTATCTCTGGTTTCTGAAACAGCCACAACCACATTCTCAAAGTACTTCAGGAGGGGGATATTTCATCCACCTCATTAAACCTGGGAATGGAGATGGAGATGTGACAGAGTTTGCATGGACAATATTTCTTCAATCTCATTGAAATCATTCTGAGCAGAGATTACATTTTAAGTATTTACACGGACACTGAATAATTTAAAGTAAAGTAATTTCACCTATTCTGCCGGAAATATAACAGAAGAAGAAATAGAAGAAGAAATTGTTTTCCAGCTTTTTATTATTAAAATCACCAAGATCGGCCCACAACATATTCTGGGAAAAATGTTAGCTTTTTTTGTTATTACAAGTCTTTTCACTATTGAGGTGTTCAGCAATCCTTCAGTCTATTAAAGTCTCCAACAAACTTGCATCAGCTACAGACAAGTTTTGTTTTGCTGTTGCCAAGTTTCTGTCCATCCAGGACACTTGTCACATGACCTAACGCTACCCCCCGGTGGGTCAAGGATGTGAAAAAGAAAGAAAGAGACAAATGATCAGATCAAGTGTTTATTTGGCTAATATTTTCCTATTGAATGGATTATAAAAAGTTTACACCATCCCTCTCATTCTGATTGAAAATTCCTTCTGATCTGAACCATCTCTTGATTGACGCTTTTTATTCTGATTGGGCTTCTTATTCTAATTATTAATGAAATGGAGAGAGGTATTTGTGGAAAAACTGGGTGTGATCCTGGGTGTGTGAAATCTTCTCAGCTCAACAATCTCTTGCTCCAGTTTCTCCTGAAACTCTTTGATTTGAGTAGTCCTCTCCTCTCCTCTCCTCTCAATAAGAAACACCAGTTCAGTAAAGATCAGTTCACTGTTTTCACTTCTGTTGGAGCCCTGTCATTTCTTTTCTTGCCATGTTTTTTATACTTATCCATGGAGCACAAAAGTCTTTATTGTCTTGTCATGATGAGAACAATAGATGCAGAAGCTGTGCCCAGCAAATAATCATGGATTGTTCAGTAAATCCAAATAGACTGAATAGCAGGGGATATTAATAGAAACCATATATAGAAAACATGTTTAACTCTGATTTTCATTAATAAATGAAACAAGTTAGTCTGTTAGTGTATAGTAACTTTGAGTTCATCTTAGACTTTCAGAATTCTTTGAATTTATATGAAACAAACTGATTCATGTTTCCCCTTTAAGTATTACAAAGGAACTATAGTGGTCATTTGCATATTGGTGCATTTCACTAATGGCTAGATAACTATGATTCGTACTCAGAGCCATAAACACTTTTACATTTATATTTGTTTTTTAGCACAACAGTAGATGGTTGAGATTGTCCTTAGATCTTTAAAACACTAGTCCATCCTCTTACAAATACAGTACAGTTGTAGGTTTTTTAAACACCCTACTGTCTTTAGAGAGTTAGTAAAATAATTTCTTTTGTGTTCTAGGTACCTTGGAGGTCCTTTACTCACATAAAGCCATCACCGCTGCCAGAGGCTCATCAGTTAAACTGTCCTGTGAGACAAGTTATGACTTTCAGCGATGTGGCCGAGTGCATGTTGTGTGGTCTCATCTCGATCAAAATCCCAAGCAGCTGACTGACCCCCATAGATACTTAACCAGAGTTAATGAGACCACTTTTAATGATAACATGAGACACAGACAGGTCATGACAGATATTCTTCACCTGACCCCTGAGGACGAGGGTCGTTTTCAGTGCATGGCTGAATGTGAGAATGGAGAAAGAGCAATGGGACATTTTATTGCCATCACTGTCAAAGGTATTGTGATAAGGCTCTTGATAGAAAGACTTTTTCTATGTCTATGCCCTTCTAACTAGCGTTATTGTGTCCAAGTTATCTTTCTCTAAGAAACCAGGCATTTATTAAGGACCATATTCACACAATGGCCTTTTTCCTCTGACCTCACATTTGGGGTTGGAAGCTTAAATACTGCTATCTTTAGACAAATGCTAACTTAGCATCCAACCACTTCCTAGCTATTATAACCATTTGATATTGTCACATAATTGAACAGGAAAGGTGTAAATTAAATGTCTACACACTTAAGTCTGGAAGTAAAATACATTTGATGTAATCTTAGCTTGCTGTTCTGGTTAAGTCAGTAAGGTGTTTTCAGGCAGGTAGGGAGGTTAAATACGTGATTGACAGCTGTAATTATCAATTGCAGATCAGTCAGACATGAACTGCTCTACTCCATGGCTTGACACAGAATCTTGGAAAAGTGGCTTCTCTTTTACATAGCGGTGTGAAACGGCACAAGCCATTTATTTTTATATTTGGTCTTTTTATTTGGATTGAGAGGACAGAGCAGCAGAAGGAAGGTGTGTATTTCTGAATTCTTTTCCCCTCTTTTCTGCTCCTGCAGTTTTAATTTACACCTCTCCTATTGTATTCTGTATTCTCAAACTGTAAAGTTAGCTAGGAGGTTGGTAGACGTATTGCCATAAAATTAGCGTTTATCAGATTCCCTATGTTTACAGTATACGCCTTGAACACTGCAGTATGACATCCTTTTGCTAACCTTTTGCTAACTGTATTTGAGCTTCCCACCCAGAATATGACATCAGAGCACCACCAATGAATTAGCACTGTCAATCCACAGACTGTATCACTCACTGAATGAAGAGTGAAGCTTATTGTTCACACATGTGTATCATGTATCAAGTTTTCTGCCTAACAAAAAAATCAGACAGTTGGTCTAAATAAAACTGCTGTCTTATAATCTCTTATTGCAACAGCTGATAGTTTACATTCATCAAGAAGAAAACAGCCATGGCAAATTGACAAATCACCTCCATTTTCCGTATGGTTTGAGTTGTCAATAGCTGCACTATAAAGATCAATTTTGAGTTGTCCAAACAAGATCAGAACTGCTAGTTTAGTCTGAACCGTGTATCAACAAACAGCGAACTTCGCAAACATAATAACATAACGTAGTAACTTAAGCTTCATAATCCCTTCATCAGTGTAATAGAAACATTGCAACTTCAGCATCAAACATTATTCTTTCACTTTAGAGATGTGGTGAAAACAGCAGCAATGCTTCATCTATTTTTATCACTTTGTCACTTTCTTTGACTCGAAGTTTCTTCTTACCGGTTCTCACCTCAACTTGTAATTTCCTGCCACTTCGGTTGTGTTAGTTTTCAAAGTCCTGAGAGGCTGGCAGACTTGAGACTAAAGTGACTCACTACTCACTCTACTGGTCATATACATTCACTGTGACACCACAAATTCAGTGTACATCTTTGCAATACAATGCAGTGACATCTTTGGCATAACGTCAGAACATTTTTTCTAAACACTCTGATGATAATTTTAGGTCATTTTTGAATATTTTAAAGTAGAAACACTACATATAACTCCTTTAACATATGACCTACATATATCTGTACTGTATGCACATCATATTTATATACTAGGGCATTAAAAACACAAGTACAATGTACAATGTACATATCGTACACCGAAATAAACATAGCAAAACAACTATAGTATTGAAGTATTGTATTTTGTATTTTTTTTGTAGTATTGAAGAGGGGATTAGTAGCTGTAGCTTGATGTGTTTAAACTTTCATTGTTTTAAGTATAGCACATTTAGTTTACTGGTGTATGAAATGTGTTATCCAAATAAAAATTGATTGATATTACCAACAAACTCCGCACATAAAATTAATTTTAAGATTAGATTTAGCTAAAAGATTACCTATTCTACAAATAATATTCCTAAATTGTTTTGAGGAAACTTTACTATGTAATAGTAATAATACTGAAGAGAGAAGAAGGCTGTGCACACTGATGCTGTTTTTTTCTGCTCTTTTCTCTTGCAGTTTGATCAGTCACCATTCTGCATTTTCCACTGAGGGGGATCAGTGGTTGTTGCGTGTTTTTTCCATCATCAACTGCATTTGGCCTTGCACAGCAGAATTATATTAACTTTCTTTCACATGCAATTCTAACTTTTTGGTGGAAAATCATTGAGTAGATCTTTTTTTAAAGATTCATAATAGAAGCGTAGTGTATACTTATATATGCAATGGAGTACTTTGCTTACTTTAGGGTATAGTCATTATTGATATACAGTTAACAATGTTGGGTAATTCTGTAAATTATGATGTTCATTTTAATTATGTAATAATATCAATTACATCAAGATAGAGACTTGATTTTAAACATCGTGTAAAAATGTCCATTTTTAATGGGAAGGCAGAGAATCTAGTGAAAGAAATCTACATAAAGTTTGACAGAAATTCTACAACCCTGTTTAAAGGGTCAATTAAAACTTTCAAGTACATTTTAATATGTCAATAGTGGCATCTTCGATGTAAATTCTTTTTTTAAGCTGTCATTAACTTGAAAACATGTTAACAGCAAAACTTGTGTTTGGCTCTCTAAGCAGTTTGATCTGCAATTTCCTGTAAATACTTAACTGCACCACAACTCAGCAGGAAGCCACTGACACAATTGTCAGTACATATTCAACAATTAGCAAAGCATGGAAGTCTAAATGCATAGAATTACAGTAGCTGCTATGTCAAACACCATAACCATTGACTGGGTTAAAGGTCATTCCTGCATTTGATCATTAACATTTTATTTCACATAAATGTATTAGTGGAAATGCAGAAACTACATAAAACTAGACATGTGTTACTTTAAGAGAAATAAACTTTGAGATGTACTTTCATCTAAACTTGTGTGGGTTGTTTTTCATTATAATAGGAGTGTTGTACAAGCCAACCCACCAAACAGGAAACTATCAGTTACACTGTACTACAGTTCTTCTGAAATAATAAGACACACAGAGTCAGAGTTCGGACGAAATACCATACTTCCTGAATTGCTATGTGTTGGTAGATGTGTAATGTACAAGTACTTTAAACCACAGCAGATTGTCCCTTGAACTGCAATCTATGAAGAGTCTGCACCTGGTGGTCATGGCATCCCCTTTTAATTTTCCACTTGTTACACTTTTAATAGAGTAACAATTAATCTGTAACCTGTTCTATTTCAAAAGGAATGTTCACAACACTGCTCCTGATATTCACACAACAGTAGCAGATAGAAACATGCAGAAATTGACATTTCCTTTTGCAGATCTGATTCAGTTAAAATCTACTATATAATAGGATGAAAAACCTGACTTTCATCTGGTGGAACTCATGTATGAGATGGGACACCTGGTCACACTACAAAAAGTTGTTATGACATCTCAAAAACACTTCAAGGTTTTATAAATATTTATTTATTTATTTTTTTATTTATAGGCGGTTCATGTTTAAAGAGGTGAAGTTATTAAATCTGAAAAATTATGAGATTGTAAAACTGTAATACTAATACTAAAATTTCTCAGTGATTTAAAGCTGCAGTGCTTGATAGTTTTTAGCATCAATGGGCAAAAAATTATAATTATTACATAATTACCTTCCAGCATATTGTAATTCAAGTGGTCTGAGAGGATAACAGCATGTACTCCTTGCCTGTTTTTGGGCTGTAGAAAATCTACCCGTGACACCCAGGTTTTGGCCAATCACAAGTGTTTCCAGGCAGGTAGGTGGGTTAAATAAGTGATTGACAGCAGACAACACCAGATGACTTCTCAAGTGATTATTTGGTGTGAGGTGGTCAAAAACACTCACTCCGAGCTGTGTTGTGTCTTTTTTCCATTTTGATGTCCCGACAAATAAAAACCTGTATTATCATAAGTTTTTAGCTTTTGCTCCTGCAAACAGTTGCAAACATTGTCAAAAACCAATAGGTGCACCAAACAGGAGGCAGCAAACTGTTATAAATGAAATCCCTGATGACAGATGTGTGATTTAATCAGAAATATAACAACCGAATTCAATTTGGTGTGTGTTGTGACTGTAGAGAAGTGATATTAGTGCTGCAGACTGATGATGATGAACAGAGAGTAATTTAATCTGATACATATTTTAGTTTTCTCTACTCTTGTTCTTGTGCAGTTAAATCATTACAGTAGTTTTACCACCCCCAAAAAACAAACATAACTCATAAGGAGGCTAGTTGCAGTCTTGTAATTAGTGACCAAGTCTTTGCAAAATCTTCTAGTCTATGACTAAAAAGACTTGTGTCACATTGTCTTTAAATGCGAGGGGAACACACTTTAGTCTTTTCAAAGTTTTTTCATAGTTTTCTAGTGTATGGTAGGCATTACCATACACTGTCTGAAATGACAGTGTTGCCAGACTGTTGTAACTTTGTTCACAGGAGGCAGACCTTTGACTGCTCACAGGCAAACAATTGCTCCCATGTTAATCCTACAAGCTGACTAAATGTTGGTGAGGGCTCTGAGAAGGGATGTTAAGTAATAAAACTGCTTCCCTAGACTCTTTTTCTGACAAACATGTTGTTTTGGGGCATTTTTTAGCTTCAAAGTCATAATAGTTCTCCACATTTCCACTATGTTTCTTTGAGGAAGAACAGAAAAAAGATCCTCTAAGGAACCTCAGGAACTGAGTGATTGGCTGGTCTTGGTGAATTTGCTCTGCAGGAAAACCCTGGGAACACAAAGCCCCTCCTTCTTGTTGACCGTCTCTCTCAGGACATATTCATTAGTGATGCACTTGAAGCCTGTATCGTCAAACAGCTCAGCCAGGAACTCTTGAAGCAGAAAAACACAGACTGATTAATCAATTAACTCATCTATCTATGTCTCTGTGCCAACTTTTCAATAACATCCTTTGATTTTAATGCCAGATAACAAAAACAAATATCCTAGTTATCACTGACCTTTGGAAAAGAAGTAGGACCTGGTACCATCTTGGCGGACATAGAAGTTCTCGTCCAGTTTACTTCCAGCTTTAAATCGCAGCATGGCGTGGTCATACAGTCCGTAGTCCCTGAACAGGACCACACCTCTGGGCTTCAGTACCTTAAAGTCACATGTATGTAACATTATAACAAAATCAGGGACCTGCATCATGAAGCAGGATTAAGGCGTTGGCAAAGTAAATTCAGGATCACATAAGTGCTTTACTTCTTACTGAGGTAAATCACCATGGTAACTTGCCCTACGAACCTAAACTGGGGCCTGGATCATAAAACAAGTTTAACAGACCCAGAATCTTTCTTTTACCTGGTTTGACAAAATTAAGTGGCATCACAAAAGTGATTTTAAACTTGCTATGTCAAACCCAGGGTTTCTGACTCTAGTTATGAGATGTTCACATAAAAAAGGTGGAGTTGGCACCAGATGACCAATCACAAACATAGACAGGTCAAGATCTGCTGCGTTATTTCTCAGAAGAACAGTAAACTATCATTTTAAACAGATACAAAATACAGGCAAACAACACCACAGCTGCAGCCAAAGCTAGCAAAAAAACTAACAAACTGTCCACTGTATGAATGTGTAAATTAGTATTCTTAACAATATCACATTATTAAGACATGATTGGATCACACAATAATTAAATTCTGTTAAATTAATGTGGTGCTTAGATGTATTTTATAGCATGTCTGACAGTTTGAGTCTAAAGCATGCTACAAAGGCCAGACATGCCCTTTATAGGTCTACCCCTTTCATGTGAACATCCTCATAAATACAGTCAGAAACCCTGGGTTGCAAGTTGAAAACCACCTTCATGATACCACTTAGCGTGACTGCAATTGTTAGGTTTTGTCGAGCTGGGTAACAGAAAGAGATCCTGGGTCTGTTGAACTTGCTTTGAGATACAAGTCCCAGAATGGGAAGTCACCAATACAGAAATGCAGGTAAATAATCCCAACTCCAACATTAACAGCCATTTAAAATTTCAGATTAGACACATTAGATATACAATAAAAATACCAGCAGTAGATGAATGCTGTGAATGCCTATTCATTTGGCTGCCACTGCTCTCACCCTGCTAATGTTTTGCATTGCCTGCCTCATCTTGTCAGGATGGATGGCTGACAGAACAAAGATGAGAGTGATGACGTCCACGCTGTCCTCTGGCACATGTTGCCTCAGATCATCTTTAGTTAAATCACACTGGAAGGCAGAGCAGCGCTCAGAGCAGTACAAAGGGTTTTGCTGCCAACACAAGAAAAAAAAAGTATTTTTATTTACTTCAGGAAAATAAATACAGTACACACAAACCATATTTTGAATAAGTACAGGAACAACCAACTACATACTGATAGTAAATGAAAAACACTCATGGCTTTAGCTTTTTTCTGCATACAGAGCAGAAGAGTTTACAACAAAGTTTTGTCATACTGTGTATATACATATACACAAGTGTTTAAATATGCAGGTGACATGGCCGTGGTTGGGTTTATATCTGGAAATAATCCCACCCATGAGGAAGCATATTTTAGACAGGTTTCTTTAGTGCAGGACTGGTGTCAGGCCAGTTGTTTGGAAATGAATGTAGCCAAAACAAAAGAACTTATAATACAAACGAAGGGAGCTACTATTGTTACTCCTGTTGTTCTTAATAATGAGCCTGTGGAGGTTGTTGATCATTTTAAGTATTTGGGTACAATCATCGATTCCACCTTGAGTGAGCACTCAGAGTGTTTTTAAGCGAACAAATCAGAGACTGTTTTTAATTAGGAAACTCAAGAGTTTTGGTGTGAGTCAACATACTGGAAATGGCATATAGAGGCCTTGTTGAAAGCATCTTGCAGTTTAATATAGCTGCTTGGTATGGCAGTCTTAATGTGAGACAAAAAAACAAAATGTCCTCGATTATAAAAATTGCAGGGAAGGTGGTTGGTAAGCCACAACAACAACTTGGTGAAGTGTTTCAGTGTGCAATAGTCAGGAAGGCCAGACAGATATCTGGGGATTCTTCACACCCCTTACACTCACAGTTTGAACTGCTACCATCTGGTTGCAGATTTAGAGTTCCAAGGGTGAGCCACAATATATATAAAAAATCTTTTATGCCACATGCCATACAGTGTAGAGAGTATAGCCATACAGAGTATTTACATCCGCTGTTGCTGTCTTGCCTGTTTGCACAATTGTATTCTAAAAATGTGAAAGGCCCTTGTTAGAGCCAGTGTTTGTTTTGTCCACTCTGGGCTTTTTAGCTAAGGGGATATAACTCTGGTCCACACTCATGCTGGACACCACACATCATAAAATGGAAAAAAGAAGAAGAAGAGGAGCTAACTATAGAAACATGGCGACTCCCTCTGTAGCAATGTAACAAATCACAAGTATTTTCAGATAATTATGCTTGGATGAAAACATAATTATGAATACATAATTATGAACATCTTATGAATATTTCTGCAAATCCCCCTAAATCTTACACAATGGACCTTTAAGTATTCAGAGAAAAACACTGTAGTAAAGAAGAAGAGCTGAAGAATTGAGAAAGCAGTGAAGACTGTAAAGAAAAACCTCATGAACAGATGACTCACTTTAACAAATTCAATAGCTCGTGGTGAGAAATCACAGGCATAAATGAAGATGTTGACGTCATCCTCCAAGAGAGGGAAGATGCAGTTTCCTACACCGCAGCCCGCCTCCAGCAGCACCAGCCTCTGGGACTCAAACTGTAGAGTTTAAACGACAAAGACAGAACACCTAGATGGTCACTTTTTGTCTAACCCAGGTAGGGCTGGGCACTGAATTTATATGGAACCTTTTTATGGAACTGACTGAATACCATAAATACCATCAATGGTCAATGAAAAATGACTTGTTGTTTCACACCAAATTTCACTACCTTATCAAATTTCCACCTGAGGATTAATAAAGTGTATCTGTATTTGTACCTAAGGAGTAAATCTCATCAGTGTCAGTACATGCAGCATGCACACACACAGCTTTTATACATTTTAACTTATGGATATAATGCTAACGGACAACTAAAGATAAAGCACATAATGGTAAATAGGCATATATTTGTATGTTATGAAACTGCTTAAAAACAAAACAGAAGATTTCTACCATAATGTGTAATGTAATTTTCTTTTTGTAAAAATGGGTATTGAAAAAAGTATTGTATGGTATCACTAGTACCGGTATTGAAATTTTTTGAGCATCCAACCCTAAACCCTAGGTCTTCATGGGAAACTTGTTTTTTTTTTTTAGAAAAGTTAATAGTTTGAGATTTTGTATGGGTTCCATTTGCTTTGTACAATAATAATAAAGATATTGACACCTAGACACCCATGACCTCATGAATTGTCTTGAAAAAAAAAAAAAAGTGAACTTCTATTATATTCTATTACATTCTATAATGTGGGACCTTGCAAAATCCTAAACCTCTACACTAAATAGTATTTATCACTTTTTCTACCATTGCAAAGTGGGATCTTTCATCGAATTACATCTATGGGCAGTTTGACAGAAAACCTTTAAGCCAACATATTACAAATACCTACCTATGAAACAAAATAAATGGAATGTACAGCCAGTGTTTTTTTTTTTTTTTTTAAATTAGATCATCTGAGTAAGTCTACCAGACAAAGCATGACAAAATATGAAATATGTTGTGTTCATACTGTCTACAATGAAATGCAAGTCAAAAGTCAAAGTACATTTTAATATCATGCCTTTCTTTTTTAATTTGCATTTTCCATACTGTGGCAACTATTTCTTATTTATTTGGAGCAGAGCTGTTTTTCAAGAAAACAGGGCATGAGCTGGATAAAGTTCAGAATTCTTGAGCTGGTATGGAATGACCCCTAACTGGTTCATTAGCTATGTCACCTTTCAATAAACAAACAAATTATATTATAGAAAGGATTTCCTTTGTATATCCTTGCCACTTTAAATTTCAACATGATTTCCAGTTTTTCCTTTACACACCTCTCTGCATGTTTTGAGCTCCTCAAATTCTCTTGTGGTCCAATGTCTGTCCTTGAAGAAATTTGTGGTGTTTCTTTTGTAAAATAAGTCCCAGTTTTTCTGAGCTTCTTTCTCCAGCTTCATCTGCTTAAAGTCGGACACAACAGCTCGGTCACTGCTAAGTCTGACCAGTTCGCCCTGGGTTAAAGCTCTGGCGCCGGACGTTTTGCTTTGTCCAGGAACAAATGGGGACCCCACTTCTCCAGGGTAACCTTCACTTTTTTGAAGTGCCATAATGTCTCAAATTCTACTATTTTCTCCTTTTTGCCGTGACTATCGGTTAGTGTATAGGAGGGCAACCACTTGAACCGCGTTGTACAATAACTTCAGTTATTTAGATTGTATGTGAAGCTGACGTTGTTTTAGGTTTCAAAACCCATGAAATCAACATGGATGATGTTCACGCTTCCATCTTGCCCGCTTACAAAATTCCTCCGTGTACTGTAGCAACAAGTCCGTACGACTACGTTTTTCCCCATACACCGTTCCTTTACACAAGACAAAAACTTCCTGGTGGCACAGTTGGGAAACTTGTTATACAATTCCATCTACAGGATATGCTTTAAATATATTTGTTGATAACAGACTTGCTATTTTAACAAATTTGGGAGACATTTAACAGCCGGACCAAAAGCGGAAGAGGAGTGGCCGTGTGACGAATGGGTTGTTTTGCTAAAGCTTAGCCAGAGGGCTATAACTTGTAGTTGTTTTTTTAGTCTAATCCCGAAGTTACCCGATCCGATTTTGCTTTTCCGTCTAGTTCGGATAAATGTTCATTTTAACCACATTGAAATAAACAGGAGACATGAACGGAAGTACTAATCCGCTACTGGACAAAGAGGAGCATCTTTTGAAGCTCGGAGAAAGCTTTGAGAAGAGGCCAAAATCTTCCTTTCACACTATCAGATGTGAGTGTGAAGAAGACCGCAATGTGGGAAAAAATTGTCATTAAACAGGGCATAATGTTAGTACGGACGACGGACGACGAAGATCTACTCACACTAACTATGTCGAGTGCTGGTAAATTAAGAAATTTGTAGAGGATATTTTTAACCAACAGAACAGAATGGTAATCTGAATTAAGCGCTTTTATGAACCAGTATCTAATGTAAAGTAGCAGAGGACCCAAGCACCGAAGTGTATACTTTAGGCCAGTGTCACGTGCAAATATTTATGATGAAATTTGTCCATCCATCCATCCACACTCGCCAGTCACCGGCGATTATTATATATACATACACACACATATACATACAAATAAAATTCCTCAAATATGCCTGCCATTATTTATGTGTGTGTGTGTGTGTGTGTGTATGTATGTATGTATGTATGTATACATACACACACACACACGCACTATTTGTAGTGATGTGTTTGAGTTACATGAACTGTTCTAGAAATTACTAACAACATTTTTCCCAAATTGAAAATAGAAATATTGCTATTTAGCGCATTTATTTGCAGAGAATACAACTAGTTAAAAAACACAAAAAAAGAAAGATACAATGTTTTCAAGCCTCAAATATGAAGTGTTTTTGTTTTAAACATCATAATACTAATGTTATAAGAGGTCAGAATTCAATATTTGTTTTCAATGTTATTAAATATGAATTATATATACCATTGATTTTTTTTTGATCACAGCTTTCATGTGTGTTGACATGCTCTCCACCAGTCTTTCACATTATTGTTGGATGCTTTATGTCACTCCTGGTATCAAAATACAAGCAGCACAGGATTGTTTGATGGCTTGTGACCAGCCATCTTCTTCTTGATCACACTCCAGAGGTTTTCAAACAGGTTAAGGTTTGGATATTTGAAGTGGTCTCTTATTTTTTTCCATGGCTGTGTGTGTGTGCATTGTTTATATATGTATGTATACATAATATATCTCTATCTATTTTAAAGATGACTTCAAACCTGCCTCTATTGACACGAGCTGTGAGGGAGAGCTACAAGTGGGAAAAGGAGACGAAGTTACAATAACATTACCTCACATTCCAGTAAGAATACAATTTTATAAATTAGGTTTGGTCTGTGTTTTTTAGCAAATAAAAAAAATAACCCACATTATAAAACTCATAAGTTCACTATTGTTCCTCTAGGGTTCCACACCTCCCATGACAGTATTCAAAGGGAACAAGCGGCCGTACCAGAAAGACTGTGTTCTCATCATTAACCATGATACTGGAGAATTTGTGCTGGAGAAATTAAGCAGCAGCATCCAGGTCAAAAAAACAAGGTGACTCAGTAATTTTATATTTTGCTGTCCATGGACTGTATTTAGAGTTCAGGTATTCATAGACATTAAAGGGTAAATTCAGATTATTTGAAGCGGGTTTGTATGAGGTGCTTATCCATAGTGAATGTATTACCTGCAGTAGATGGCAGTTAGCATTCTCCCAGTTTGGAAAAAAAGACAGTAGTACAGAGGCCTCTGTCACAAAGCAAGTTTGACACAGCCAGGATCTCTTTATGCTAAGTGGTATCACAAAGGTGGTTTTCAACTTGCTCTGTCAACCCAAGGTTTTGGAGAAAAACTGAGAAAAAGGAGGATATACAATGGGTCAGCCGTTATACTCTGACCTTGCCTAAGAACACACTGCTCATACATTAGAAGATTAAAAATATTAAAGAATTAAAAGAAAAATGCATCTCGTAATAATTATCATTATTGTGACATAAAAATATATAGTGATAATTCTCATTAATCTTTTGAGACTGGACTTCTTTTTGGTTCTTGTTCTTTTCACTTATGTGTAAGCTTATATGTGTGCACATGTACATATGTGTATGTCGATTATTGTATGTGTATCTGCACATACATGTATATTCCTTTGTGTTTGAGGCTAAAGAACATGCGCTGAGCTGCTGTCACCGACAGGTCTGAATGTTACAATGTTGCTGCTACATGGTTTCATTATTTGTGTATTGTATTTCTTTTTATTTATTACGACTGGGAACTGTCAAACTGAATTGCCAATTATGGGATAAATAAAGTTTTCTGAATATATTGCTGTGGACGGGAGCAGCAGCAAAACAGATTTTAGATTCCAAAAAAAACAATATCAATTATTTTCACTACTTTACCGTGCCATCAGACAGGACTTTCCCACAGGGAAATGAAGGTGTAATATATATCACTGTCATTAAAACAGTAAGTCTTCTTTGATAAAGACAGTAATTTTACCTAACAGAACATGAGAGTTGGTGGTCTACCGCTGCCTCAATTGGTTTGTTTGAATTATTCTGTGACTATGTTATTATTTTTTTTTTTTAAAGTGGAAGTTCAGGTATGAAGTAACATGTAAAAAATACACAAAATCTTATTCTAGGTAGAAAACAGTTGCTCATCAAAGTTTTAAAATTATAGCTATAGCCTGTAGTGAGTGACACAAATGTGTGAACATTTGTTTGGCTCTGATTGTTGTATCTGCTTTTTGTACACTTCAGGGCAGAGGGCAGCAGTAAGATCCAGGCCAGGATCGAGCAGCAGTCGGTCCGCTCCAGTCAGCCCAGCTCTCAGTTCAGGGCCCCCACCAAACCTGGGGCTGGAATCAAGACCTCCCCTTCTCCTTCTAAGGATAACCCATCTCCAGAGCCACAGCTTGATGACATCAAGAGAGGTGAGCAGGTCCAGCAGAGGTCCTAGCACCTTAGAATCAGGCAGCATTGCACACGTAATCCAAATATAATATATAATATAAATATAACTAAACAAGTTTTGGGCTGTATATTTTACTGTGAAATTACATCAAATGTACATTGTGTTTTAACAAATATTTGAATGAATAAGGAAAGACAGAATGGCTCTAAGGGGCAGATTTACTAAGCAGGACACATTAGTGTGAAGTTGCAATCCAATAAAAGCACAGATGGGAGTGACCAGTTCTGTGGGTGGTTGACTAACAATGTGCCCATTCATGAACACAAATTTGCGCAGCGCCAGATTGCTTGTTTTTAGAAAGTACATTACATTGTTACTGTTTTTATGTGTGGCGCAGTGGCCCACAGACACAGCAGTGTTTTATTTTTCTGTTCAAACTAAACATACCTATTTCCTCAAATAAAAAAACAGGAGTCAATTAAAAGCGCGTCTCTAATAATAGGTAAAAAATTAAGGTAAAAAAAATTATATGGATAAACTTCTGGTGTCAGTCATGTAATATGCTGCTTCAACAATTTGTTCTGAAGTGTTGTCTGGTTTCAGTTCTGCAGGTGTGTGTCTTACTTTTTCAGCTAAATGTCATTTGCAGAAAGTTACCTCTGAAACAGGAAGACAACTTTACACAATAAAAATTTTGTTAAGTAATCAATAGATTCTATCTATTCTTCTTCTAAGTAAGTTTAGCGTTGCACATTGCTGTACTACTGTACTAACATCGCAAACGGGAGTGGATCAAAATGAGGTTTTGTGCTAATTACAACAATTTCTCCTTACTAAACAGAAGTAGTTAGAAATACAGGATGCCTCTAATACAAGCCTTCAAATAAAGGCTGGGTGCCATCTGCCAGGTAAGGTATTATTGGTGGCGGACCAGTTTTGGCCTGTGGGTCGCTAGTTGTTTACCCCTGTCCTAGGACCTCTCTTTGAAAGCAAAACACTAGAGCAGTAGTTAAAAAGTCCCAACAGAGACTGCACTTTTAAAGTCTGCTCCGTAAAAACAAACTGAAGGAGAATCTGCTGGTGACCTTCTACTGCTCCACCATTGAGAACAGGCTAGCATACTGCATCACAATGTGGCATACTGTTTGCTCAGCTGCAGAAGGCCCTCCAGAAAGTTGTAAATAAAAACAGAAAATCATCGACTGTCCCCTGCCTTCTTTTTGTCATACTGCTCGTACAATGACAATAAAAGGCATTCTATTTTCTAAAATTTAATAAAAACAAAAATCTGTGATTTGTTAATATGTTTCCTTTTTTTTTTTTTTTAAACTGACAAAGTAAAAGATTTTCAATGTTTTCACTGACCAACTTAACTGTATTTTATATATATATATAAACAAATTAAATTTTGATGTCTGCAACATACTCAAAAAAAGTTGGAACGGAGACAAAATGAGGCTGAAAATTTATAGACACTGTTCTGTAAGATTCAACATATAGCAGGGTAATTGGTTACCGGTGAGGGGATCGGATCGTGAATGGCCATAATTTTCAGTGCTAACTTTGTGCTGCACATCTTTAGTAAATCTCAACAGTAGTTTTTTAAATGTCATTTAAAAAACTACTCTTGCTGTTTGCAGAGCTGCGAGCTGAAGCAGAAGTGATTGAACAGATGAGCAGCAGCGGAAGTAGCAGCTCTTCTGACTCAGCCAGTGCCTCAGGTAGTGGCGATGACAGTTCCAGCAGTGATGGCGAACATGACACTCCTCGGCTGCATAGCCAGACCTCACCCAATCGCAACCCGATGGCCAACGGAGTGGCTGACCGGCAGCAGGGCAACAACCAGCTCATGAACACACTCCGTGAGTGTTACAGGGTTAGGCTTTGCTTCCATTAAGATCATCTCTACTCAGTCATTTAGATTTTATTAAATGCAGTTTATGACTGACATTGTAAAAACACATTTGCTCTTTGTCTTTTTGCATAATAAATGTCTTTAGTAAACTATGTTCTATTCCAGGGGTTTTTCAGCTTGAAACCCAAAAGATAAATCTTGTGTCTTACTGGGACCCAAACTTCCAAAAATACATAATAAATAACCATCGAAACATCTATATTTATAACTATTGGAACTTACTACTGATAAAAAAAACACAGCGAATCATGAATTTAATATGTATATGAATCATATTTCATTTCATATCACCTATATTGCAGTAATAGATTTGAGTGTAATGTTACGTTTCTCACATCTCAAAATAAACATGCACTAATAAAAGGACCTGTGTTTGAAGTAAATTTTTTAAAATTCCAAGGGGATTGAAGAAAAAAAAAAAAAAGTTTAATATACTAATGTAACTATATAAAAAACTACTTAGTTTGTTTTTTATATTAGTAATCTTCATTTTCCTTGATAGCCAAGTAGATAGACTCAAATTGTAATTGCAAATTGTAAAATTGTCCATGATAATTTTAATATACCTTTCACACCAAATCATGCGACACAGTCCAACACAGAGAGGACATGCACATAAATGTACAGACACTAAGCAAAGTTTTTTATTCTTATTTTGATAGTGGGGCAGAAAAGCTTCCAAAATTTTACACTACCCTCATTTGCTGGATGTTAATTTCAGACTATTCCACATATCATAGTATTGTGCATTTTAATTAGTGATGGGCAAATGAAGCCTCATGAAGCATTGAGGCTTTCTTTTTGTACCAAAAATGATTCAAAGCTTTGGGGTTTCACTGTGGGGAGGAACAGTAACATCTGGTAGCAGGTGTTTCATAATTTGACCAAAGCATCAGCACAAACCATTGTTGTTTCAATCCCAAAAGTGTGCAGTAAAACTCATTCAAAGCTGCGTGTTCATAAACAGCAATGTGGCTGCTGTCTCTTTTGTATAGCAATGAAAGTAATTAGACAAAAATATGAAGCCATTTTATAATTGTCTGGATTCGATCCTTCACCAAAAGTGAGAGAAAAAATTACCACCTCCATACACAACCCATGGAGTTATACCAGCATGTTAAATTGGGTTAAATTTTGTATGATTATACCTTTATAGTTTTTAAACTGTATTTCATTCATGCACCCAACTAACAAAACCCACATCTTGGACTGTCACTGAGGCATCTTACAGTGGATATAAAAAGCCTACACGCCCCTTAATGTGATCTATAACCTATACAACGCAATTGAAAAACAAACTGAAACCTTTAAAGAGGAAAAATAAAAAAATAAAAAACTTAAAATAACCTGGGTGCATAATTATGCACACCCTTAAACTAATACTTAATAGCACTCAGTCTTTTTGGGTAGGAATCTATCAGCATGGAACATCTTGATGTGGAAATATTTGCCCACTCTTCTTTGCAAAACTGCTCCAAACCTGACAGCATGTCCTGTGCACAGCCCTCTTCAGATCACCCCACAGATGTTCGATCGGATTCAGGTCTGGACTCTGGCTGGGCCATTCC
>JAPQRN010021983.1:17363-28114 GCA_037367275.1 Coranthus polyacanthus | reverse complement strand
AGTCAACACTTTAGTGAAGAAAGACACTGAAGAATCACTAGACGCAGACTGAAGAAACTACAAACCCATAATGCAACACTGTGTAAAACACACTTAAACGGGACATTTAAAATGAACGTTAACCGGAAAGTTTTAACAGCTGTTATTTATTTATTCAGTGACATGATCTGTACGATGCTTCTGAAGATAGATCATATGGTGAACATCATGAGATCCAACAGATGTAGTTTATAATATAGAAAATGAACAGTTCTACGTCAGCGGTTCTTGATTTATTGACAACATTGACAGTGTTCCAGCTGCTCTGGTCTCCCCTACGTTCCACTGGAGTCAGATATTTTAGTATTTTCATGAAGGATGTGACTCCTTTTAGATCTGATTCTCAGTTTGTTAAAGGCTGAAATAAAAGCTCCTTCCTCCGTGTGATTATCTTCAAGTGTCACAAACTTCATCCATGTTTGATCAAACCCTCCTCTTCCTCCTTCAGCTCGTCTCCTTCCTTCTTTGCTTCCTCTCTCCTTCCTCAAACTTTCACCTTCCCTTCATCTTATTCCAACATTTCCGCACCCTGCCCTCCTCCTCCTCCTCGTCCTCCTCCTCCTCGTCCTCCTCCTCCTCGTCCTCCTCGTCCTCCTCCTCCTCCTCCTCCTCCTGGTCTTGTAGGTGAGCTGCATGATTGGGCGGCAGGTTGGAGGGGTAGGCTTTTGGAAATCACATGGTTCAACATTTCCAGCTCCGTGAGTGAGACGCCATTTTGCAGGAAAGTTTGGAATTTGTAGACCTGGGGAGGTGGAGGAGGTGGAGGAGGAGGAGAAGGAGTCGAATAAAAGAGGAAGAAGCAGAAAAAGAGAGGAGGGATTTCCACTGAGAGAAGTTTGACACGAATGCACAACGCAGCCTGTGTGTCTGCGTGGGGAAGAGCAGAGCACTTTGAGGGGAAGAAGTGTGCGGACCAGTGCCGGGATAAGTCAGTGTGGGCTTGGCACGGCTTTAGGTGGCACCAGGCTGGACTTTGAAGTTTTTATTTTTAGGAATAACCACCAAAGCTCCGGAGCTGAGCCTCTTCCTCCACGGCCACAGCGGCAGCGGTCAGCCCATGCATGCGCGGACACTGGGTGTATTTTCCGCGGACTTCGGCGCTCAGCGTGTCCCACTTGGCGGACGCTTCATTTGTACTTTTCTCCAGCCGTGCGTCGCCGCAGCGGTCCGCCTGCGCGGTGCACGCCGGGGCAGGGAGCCTGTCTGGCGGGGAAGTGCAGCTCGGACACTCGGTCGCGGCTGGAGCTCCTTTCGGGCTCGTGTTGTGTTAGTGTGACCCGGGACTCCTGTGTGTGTTGAATTTGTTTATTCCGGGAGAGTTGGGCTCGTTATTTTCGCTGGACGTGTCAGTTTCTCCTGACACTGAGTTTGTTTGTCGGAGGGAACTTGGTGTCGTCGTGGAGGGATTTTCTCCGACTTGGAGCCGTGACAGCGGGCTTTCACCGGAGGAATAATCAATAAAAAACCGTCCTGTGTGAGGGGTGTATGTGGCCAGCACAGAAGTAGCTCCATTCCGAGCCGAGCCAGACCCAACCATGCCAGTCAGAAAGAAAGGTAAGCGGCTTTCACTTCTGTTACCCGACAAGCTAGCACGGCTAACGGCTGCCGCGGGGACAAACTCCGACTGCAGCCTCGAATTAAAACCACACCACACTTTTACACACCGCGGGACACACACAGCTCCATTTAAAGGCTTATTTGGGCCTTTCCGAGCCGTGCCGAGCCGTGCCAGTCAGGTAAAGTGAGTTAAAGTCGGGCTAGCCGGTTAGCCGCCGCTGCTAACCAAGTTGTATATGGGGCACCTTGTCTGGAGAGGAGCCCAACTAAAAATAAACTCTAATATTAATAAAATATTTACAACATACTTCAACACTCCGGTCCTGAAGTAGGTTAACAGCAGAACACGGGCATGTAGTGGACACACGGAAACTTTATCAAGGAAAAGAAAAGTTTTAAACCAAAGTCCAGTAGAAACATGATCTGTGTTTAACACTGAAGGAAAAACAAGTACTGATACTTTACATGAGTATTTACATTGTCTGCTTCTTTACACCAATGCTCCACTACATCTCACACACATATTGTACTTTTACTGCACTACATCCATTACAGGTCATTTACTTTGTACTTTCATTCATATGTATATGAATGTATATGTATATGTTTAGTATAAGTTACTGATGATATTGTAGATGAAACATCCACAGTGGCCTGTTTATCTATGAAAGGTCCAACATTAATCTGGATGGAGGCTGTGGGACAAAAATAACTGATGACATTAAATCACAGTGTGTTATGTTTTATAGAAAACTAACAATAAATGTAAAATAACGCTTAAACTATCAAAACTCTGCTCTTTAATCTGTGTAACAGTTTGAAAGGCCAGTATAATACGATAATCATGAAAAAGCAGATCGATCAACCTGGAACAAACCTGACACGTTAGAAATAAAGTCTGACTTGATTAAAAACTGAAATCACTGAACACGTTTGGTCCAGACGTCACTCAGATGTGAAACCTCCTCTGGACCGCGATGTGGACCAAACAGCCCGGCTCTGCTCAGACCAGAACAGGTGGTCTCGGTCCGGATCAAACTGAACCACGGTTTGGTTCACGTACAGAGTGAAAACGCTTTGAGGACGGTTAGGACTTCTGGACCAACCTCACGAAGTTACAAAAACAAAAGAAGAAATGAAAATGAGGTGAATTAAGAAGATGATACGTCAGACGCAGCCACGTAGATGATGACGACAGGACGGATTAGACTGATCCAGAACCACAGACAGAACCAGAAGTAGACGATGGAACAAAAACAGGAGCCTTGGTTTGAACTTTAAGATGTGAAAATGTCCTCAGTCAAAGTATCTGTTCATCTGAAACTGAATATCAAACTAAATGTAAAAATAAGTGATTCCACGTCTGTTTTTTAAAACGTTTTAAGTCTTATTCTCTGTGGGTAATTCCAGTCCAAGTCTCATTATTCATCTGTCGGAGCCTCGTTGTGCTGATACCGACGGTTTGTAAAACATCCTGTCGATGCAGGTTCATCGCGTGTCGTTTAGTATAATTCTGTAAAAAATACTGCCGCCGGTTTGTCCCATTATGATTAAAAACATGATATCTCAGGATCAACTTGACAGAATGTCTTAAAATTTGGCACAAACGTTCACTTGAACTCAAAGATAAACTGAAAGTATTTTTGGCGGCCAGAGGTCAAAGGTCAAGGTCACTGTGACCTCACAAATCATGTCTTTGTCCGTAAATAGTGAACCTATCTGATTGAACTCACAGGTCTTGTTTTTGAGTCATTTACATAAAGGGCTGCGTTAAAGATGGGTCCATCAGTAATTATTATAATCCAGGCTGAAGCACAAGAAACGAGCGATTACAGTGAAATAAACTGTGACATGTGTTGATCATCCTAAGGCTCTTATGGCACTAATGTGACCAGTTCACTGTGCATCATCCTGCTTATTAATACAGCCTATAATGATCTAAAGTGATGCTATTGATTTAACTGATTGGTCTGTGACCTGCATGGTTTAAATCATCACATGCAAACGCAAAAACGTTGAGTCGAGTGGTGGTGAGTTGAGCTCATACCTTCAGTGGAGAACGATACTGATGATACTGTTTTGACACCAGTAGTTATGACGCTGCCAGTCGATGGGTTTACTAGTGTTTTCTACTTCAGTTTGTCATGTCACTAGTGCTGCTTTTCCACTGATGTATCGGCTCGACTTGGCCTTTTTTGTGTGTCCTTTACGTGGTATCAGGTACTATGTTTAGTATCGCCTTCGCTGAAGTTCCAGTGGTTCTGAAGAGATACTGAACATGATGTAAACACATGCAGATCACTGATCGGCTGATCCAGAATCGTGTGACATTTTTAAGCCAAACTAGTGGGAAATCTCTGAAAACGTCAGAGTAAAATTTCCAGTCGGCTCCATGTTGATCAATCGACCACAGATTTGAGTCTGAACAACTACATTCTCACCTGAAAAGTTCTTTAAACTACGTTTTGTGACCCAACAAAAGCAGTGTTTTGAAAATGATAATTGTCAGGTTTTTTCAAAGAACCATCAACTGAACAGAAGTTTAGGCATGAATTTATTAGATAAAATCCAGGATGTGGACTGGGAGGTCTGGGTGATGACCTGGATTCAATCTAATCATCATTTATCACCATCTGTCAATATGTCTCTTAAACTGTTTGGTTATAAATTGTAAAAAAAACCCTGAGCTCTGGTCTTCATGTGTTCAGATTCACATAAAACAAAGAAAAGAAGGTCACGTTACAGAAAATTAAAATACTTTATAAACAACCATTTCTGTTCAAAGTATAAACAATTACTTACTATAAAAGAAAACACAGTCTTTCACTCTTCACTTTGAAATCAAACTAAATGCAGGGTTTTTTCTTCACCAGTATTTTAACTCCAGATATTATAGAACATTGTGTGGTTGAGGCAGGTTTCACCAGTGGAGTGTAGTTCATTATAGTATGAATAAATATATATGTATATGAAGGACAGATCTCATGACGCTCTGACCATTTCAGATAGAACCTGTACCTCTGTCTCACCTGTACTACCTGGTCCTGTTTCAGATGCACAGCGGGCCCTGCTGCTGCTGGAGGAGTACCGGGCTAAGCTGAACCACGCAGAGGACCGGCAGCTCCGACACTCCATCCAGAGGGTCATCGACATCTTCCAGAGCAACCTGTTCCAGGCTCTCATAGGTACAAGACCCCTTAAAGGACCAGTTAGACATCCAGGACCTGGTAGGAGATATGACTTCACTGGAGGTTTAATATGAGGTGATGAACCTCAGTGAAGTGTTAATGTTACAGCTCCGGCTGACCTCTGACCTGGTGTGTTTGTGGATGTGGTCCTTAACGTCTGCAGCCGCCCTGTTTGTTTGTTTGTTTGTTTACTGAACCATCACAGCGCGGCGTGAGGTCGTAAAGGTCAGAGGAGCCAGACTACATCTGGTCCAAAAGAAGACCTGGAGGAATTGGCTGAGAGTAGACTAGAGGAGGAAGTGGAGGTGACAGGAGAGGTCAAAGGCCAGGAGGTTTTAGGTGGATCTGCTGGTGTTTAGTATGAACTCCTCTAATCACTGAGAGGTGACAGTGAAATCAACAAAGTAAGAACTAGACGTCGACCGATGGTGGGTTTTTAAAGGCTGATGTAATAATGATTGACACCCCGAAAAATGTTGACTTTGAAAACACATTATGCCTGTTCAAAATGGACTAGTTTCACTTCAGCCTGTGCACTACATAAAGATCCAGATTTAGGAGGATTCAGGGTGAACTAACTCTAGAAATGTAAAAAAAAATCAACACAACCTCTGTCTGGTGATAATGTGGATTCACTGACACTGAACACAGGTTCTGTGTAAAACATGCAATGAAAGTCAAACGTTTGTACGTTTGAGGTGAAAAAATTCAAATTTCTAAATGAGTGATCTGTGCATTTAACTTAATAACCCAATATGACTGTGACCAGAACAAACAGAATTAGATTTAAACTTCTAGTTAGAGTTGTGTGTCTGTCCTGATCTCCATCTGTATGTTTTAATGTAGTTTAAATGTAATGTATTTCCGTTGTGTTTTTTTAATAGTATTTAAAAGTCAGTGAACGTGTCCCAGCTCCGTCCACATTCCTGCCGCTCGGCGTTCGTTAACCCTGCAGCTGTGTCTCCGTTTACTCTGCTCCTGTCACATGACACAGAGGTGACGGCCAATCACAGAGCACAACACACACCCGCAGGCCGTCCTCCGTTTCAACACACAAATAACAACAACAGACGTGTTTGATGGGAAACGTGATGCTGCCTTAAGACACACATGGTCTTTTATAGAACCAGGACTTGATAATCACACATTCAGCATCCTGTCACTTTTGACTGTTTCCTAAAGAAGAAACGTGACCCAGTTTGACTCTGACGAGGCTCAGTCGTGTGTTTTTAATGGTTTTCGCACCAATAACATGAATCAGTGAAACACACACACAGACAATAACTAAAGTACAGAAAACCATCGGACTGTTCCTTTAAATGTAGATGTTCATCCTTCAAACATCCACTTGAGCTCCCTCCTCCTCCTCCTCTTCGTCTTCATCACTAATAGATGAGTGGAGATCACCAGCGTGAACTCGCTGACCTGGTTCCTGCTCTTTTCATCTTCATCCTTTTGTTTCTTCTACCACATGAAACACACTCGTGCCATTTTCTGCTTCGGTAAAATTAGTACAAATTTAACATCTGATCAGGACTTTATTATCAAAACTCCTCTTTTCTCTTCTTCATATGTTCACAAAATGACGTCGTATCCACCCACTTTAGTCAATAGTTTGTCACATTTGATGATTTTTCTGTCATCTGCCGATCGAGTAAAAACATGCAACTTGAAGAGATTATAACTCTATTATAACTCTATTTCTATTATTTTCTGACCTTATATTATCAAAAGGATTCACGTTAAAGGGTCTGAATAATCTTCACATTAGTCGTTTTCTGCTGTGTTTGTTCAGACTTTAACATATATGTATGAAAACGTGGCCCGTCTGTGTCTCTCTTGGCATGTTTGTCTGAAAAATAGATTTATTCCGCCCGGTTTCCAATCTGCCAGACCCCAAAACGAGATGTCTGCAGCCGGCCGAGCCCAGTGTAATCCCTCTGTGGACACGACGATTACCCCCGTCCATAATCCATCATCGCCGCTGATTTACAGACACAGAGCTGCACTTTCTGTTTCTTCTCATTCTCTGCTCACATTCCTCTCAAACAAACAGATGGCAAACATCCACTCTGTTCAATCGAATAAATCAGCCTTTTCAGTTTCTGGACTGATCGTCTGCTGATCGACGGCCGCCTCCGTCCTCTGACCTCACCTTACTGTCATTATTCATCTGTTGGGTTTGGTGTGTTTTCTGCTCGGTATAAAGTAAACTGTTGTGTATATTGTTTAAAGAGGAGAGAGTCGTAACGAGATATGAATGAGTCCGAGTACGTCACATTACAGTGTAAAGACATTTAGATTCATTGTAAAACTCTGTTGGGACAAATGAGGCCACAGTCTATGGAATGTCGTTGTCATGTGACACGGTCCCTCCTGAACCGACCCTGAACCTGCAGTACCGCCATTTGACCACTACGCTGCATCGTCCACAGCTGAGGCCGCGGTGGTCTGGTGTCTCCAGACTGTAGGTGTTGTTAAATGGACGTAAAGAGCAGCTGCTCTGACAGTAACGTCTAAAAAGGTGAACTCTTTTATTAGACACAGATAATTTGATCACAGCCACAAACAGCTGCTCTGTGATCAGTCACGCCTTCAGACACTGCAGCCGACATGAATTTAACTCAATCTGAAAGTCAAAAATAACACATGAATACAGGCCCTGGTTGTTCTTCACTATGTAGGATTATCTGGACTCTCTGTGATCCACGTTCACTAAAAAACCTTTTAAACTTGACTTCATCGTCAGTATTTACGACTCAGTTCAAAACCTGACACGTCTCTGAACTTCTTCAAAACCCTCCTCACCTAAAACCTGTACGTTTCTGACTGAGCTTTAAACTTTTGGTCTCATTTCAGTCACAGTTTGAAGCACAAAAGGTCAAATTACTCTGTATTTTACAAGTAAATCTAAAACTAGTTAAACCAATCCAACGTATGACAGAATGATATGAAAGTATAATAGATAATAGAATATAATAGAATATATGAAAGGATAATGAAAGTATTTACATGCAGATAATAGAATCTGTTTCTGTTTAAAGCTAATGTTTGTCACGATGCATCTTCCTCGTATCGACCTTTTATTCAGTTTTTTAATATTTTTAGTGTTAATATAATTTTCAACCCCCGCTGCCCTGAATAGAACAACACTAACCTGATGCTTCTGGTGATATTTGTGTCGTAGATGGTTATAGTGATGGTTATTCAGGACGTTAAAGACCTGGATCCAGTGACACACACGCAGTTTGGTTTATTGAGGATTGAATAAGAAGAAATGTGTCATTAAATCAATGAGGAGCTGGATTATGAAGATGAACATGATGAAGGTAGATGATGAGATGAGGATCAGTCTGTATATTATTAGATATCTATATATTATATAAGTAAACATGAGTAAATAAAAACAGTTCTCTTCACATACAGGTCACATATAAAGTCTAATATTTACAGAATGCATAGTGTTTCCTAACATAGAAGAATAATCTTATCATTTCCATGTTTTATTGTTAAATGTCTGTTCTTTAGTTAAAGTTCAACTTTGACCCTGAGTTTAGAGACAGTAAACCAGGGATGAACCGACGATCAGACCTGACATTCACATCTTTACTGTTTTTATCTCATATAATAAGTTAATTTTTAAATGTTTTTGACTGATTCAGCTGCTTCTGTCTGTGGTCTCTTATGCCCCGCCCACAGCTCTGTCATGCACCGCCCACCTCTCTCTGATTGGTCTGGACGATAAAACAATAATCATTGTGATAATTATATTGATCCTGATGCATATTTTTGTCTTCGGGGTTTGTTTTGTTCATCCTCAGTTAAAACACTTTATTGTTGTTTTACTTATTTTTACTCTACTACTATATTTTGAACAAATATTTGATGATTCTAATAGTTTTGAATGTTCTGCGTCTAGATGAGTGAAATGTTCTGAGCATAAAGAAGAGTTTAGTCTTTTACTTTGTCTTTTTGAATGTAGAACTCAGACTGGGCTCATTTTTATTTATTTTGTTTTAAGGTTGTTGAAGCAGAAGAAACTACAGAAAATGAACAGTAACCTGCGACCTCAGCACTAGATCAGACTATAAGTTAACTTAAAACCTTTTCAACAGGGTCTTGTGTTGAAGTTTTTCTAAAAATTGACACTAAGGCCATTTTACTGTGAATGTAAATCAGATTTAAATATCAGTCGTCGTCTCCTTTTATTACTGATGATCAGTGTCATGACGTATCGATCCCTGTTCTAAACATGTGCACAGTTTGTTCAAAAACCTATAAGACCTGCTTCTGTCAGTCCTGGTCTACAGAGACTTTAACTGACATGAAGTCAGCCTGATGTTCATGTGGATTAAACAGGCTTCTTCAAGTGAAGTGATGGTTTCTGGGTAAAACATCAGAAGGCGTGGTGTCCGGCGGTGGTCAGCTGCCTCGAGCCAAAGAAAGCCTCGCTTATTTTAGATCACAGAATTGTGTGTCCAAAAATAAAAAGCATGTTGGACGTGGCCGCTCGGCTGGAGGCTGGAGGCTTCTAAAACTGTCCTCTCACGGGCCCGCACGGACCCACACGGACTCGCACGGGCCCACACGGGCCCGCACGGGCCCGCACGGACCCACACGGACCCACACGGGCCCGCACGGACCCACACGGACTTGCACGGACCCACACAGACTCACACGGGCTCGCACGGACCCACACGGACCCGCACGGACCCACACGGACCCACACGGGCCCACACAGACTCACACGGACCCGCACGGACCCACACAGACTCGCACGGGCCCACACGGGCTCGCACGGACCCACACGGACCCGCACGGACCCACACAGACCCACACGGACCCGCACGGACCCGCACAGACCCACACGGACCCACACGGACCCACACGGGCCCACACAGACCCACACGGACTCACACGGACTCGCACGGACAATCATTAAACCGGTCAAACTGTCAATCAATACATAATATGATACAAAACCACTAAACTAATGAAAACTACAAACTTCAGTGGGATTTCTGTGACTCAGTGTAAATATTCATTTAAATTATTAAGGTTTAAGTTTAGAATGATTACATTAAAGTAAAAATAACTACTGTTGTAAAATGTGTAAGAACGTTTGATCTGCTGTCGTTTCTTGATTTTCAGTGTTGACTCGTCACTGAAACACACGTGGTTTCCTCCTCTGACACAAATGTTAGTGATTGTAGATGTTTGGTTAATTTGTTTAATATGGATCTTCATTAACTTCCATCACAGAGGCTGCTGGTCTTCCTGAGGTTCATAATCTCAAAAAACATCAGAAGAACATCCAGCTTTGGAAAGAATTCATTTTCCTCCAAGTAGTGAAAAATCCAAAATGGAAATGTTGTAAATAAAAATAAGCTCCTTCCTGAAGTTCACTGGATCTTTAAAACGTTTTGTAAGTTCATTAATTCTCAGACAAAGTGAATATAAAATCTGGTCTTTAATTGAACCAGACTGAAACTTCAGGGTCTCCTGAATCAGATGCTTTACTGTCGACACCTGATAAACACAGGAGAATCAGACTCTGTTCAAGGGTTTGAAGGTTAATGTTCTATTAATAGTCACATTTATTTGAGCATCAAGGAAAAAGTCTTTCAAAGCTTCTGAGATGAAATCTGAGTCAAAGGAAACCTGTTCACTGTGGTCATTAAAACTGTCTCCTCTGTTTTTTCAGATATCCAGGAATTTTACGAAGTGACCTTATTAGACAGTCAGAGGTGGGCGGAGTCTTCCAAGGGGGCGGACCCCATGGCGCCCGTTAACCTGTGGGACTTCTCCAGCCTTCAAAGCACAACGGTGACCTCGGACACTCTGCCCAGCCTTAGCACCAGCATCGAGGTAAGAAAAGACCCTGAGAAAGACCTGGTTCAGACCCAAAGAACCGCACATTTAAACCAGGTTTAGACCCGAAGATCTGCACATTTAAACCTGGTTCAG
>JAPQRN010021982.1:16689-28142 GCA_037367275.1 Coranthus polyacanthus | reverse complement strand
CATGTAGAAAACTGAGATTCACATCATGGATCCAGATTCTACCTCAGAACATCCTCATCTGTAGACCTGATCCTCATGTGGTCTGTAGACCTGATCCTCATGTCATCTGTAGACCTGATCCGCCAGACCTACGTATACTGTAGTTGGTGACAAATATTGACAAAAATGCACCAAACACAGATTCAGACTCACCGTTGGCCTCGATCACTGAGGTGTGTTCGACCTCCCTGAATTAGTGTAGCCACTTTGTCTTCTCTTCTGAATAGAATTAAAGTGTCAGCGCGTCAGCAGGTCGCCTCCACTCACTCTAAATCTCATTGTCTCCACAGAGGGAGGAAGGATTTATTTCGTCGAGGTGGTAATCCACAGCTCAAGGAGAAATAGAAGTTGTTTTTCAGCACTTGGGGAAAATCCCCAGGGCATCAACAAAGTAATGGAGAACACGGACATTTTCTTTATTTCTGCTTTTGTTTTTCTTTGGATGAAGTCAGATTTTGTCTTCGCCTGAGTGAGGGGAGACCAGAAGTTGATCACCTTGCAGAGTTTGGTGTGCTGCTATTTCATATCTGACTGACTTAAGCAGTGCTGGACAGAGACCGGCAGGGATTTGGCTGTGACTCCCTTCCACAAAAACATACTTGTTTACACACTTGCCCACAGTTTTACCCTGTCGAGTCTTTGGCTCTGTTATTAACCTGCATCCCTCTGTGACACCAAATCTTTGCTTCTGAAATTGCACAAATTAAATCTTTGTTGTCTTTGTAATTTGCACAGATCTCCAGAGACTCTTCAAAGGCACAGGTCATTTATCGATCCAAATATTAGTCACATTAATGTCTGTTGGTGTTGAATCAGCAGCTGAAAAAATAAGTAGAATCTAAGAGGATTTGTTGTTCTCTTGTGGTTCTGTCAGTGTTTTGACTGGTTCACTTTGCTCTTAATGGGATGAGTTGTCTATCAGTGATCAATAACTACATAAATGGGAAGAAAAGGGCAGAATGGCAGCAGCCAAGTAAGAGAAAACATGAAAACAGATGCCATCAAGATGAGTCAGATGTTGATCTTAGTCTGTCTGAGCTCTTAAGCTCAATTTGTTTCCTTAATTTAGTCTAAAACTTTTAATGGAGATGTTCATTGAATTTTCAGGTTTTCCATTGGTTTCTAGAGGCTTGGGTGCTGTTTGGGTTTTCACATTTTCCCTAAGTTTGTGGAAGACTTGGGTACATCCACACTAATGTGTTTTTGTTTTAAAATGAAAAAAGTCTCAGTCAAAGTTTCAGAAATTATTTCCGAACATCCTGTCGTGCCTGGAAAACACATCACATGACAAGGGATTGCAAATTACTCAACATCTACTCAAATAACTGTACAACAGCTGCTACAGAATCAGCTGCAATTCAGTCCCATATTGAATTAACAGCTGGTATCGTAATACATCCGTGTCTGGTCGTTAAGACAGACGTCTTGTTTACTGACAGAATGGTCATGTGACAGGAGCTCGATGAATCAAGGAAGGCTACGTAGTGACTGGTCGGACCAATTGGGCATCACGTTTCAACATAGCCTGTGAGTTTCTGAAATAAACAGGGTCAGTTTTTCAGTGTGTTTTCACAATGCTCCATCTTCAGGAGGTGAAACACCAGAGTAGTGTGGACAGGAGATCAGGTGCACGGGTGTGGACGTCCTTCAGCAGGAAAATGTAACTTTTTTCAGTTAAAAAGATATTTAACTTAGGGATATTTGACCCTTTTTATTGTCATACACGTGTAGAAACATTTTAGAAAAGCATCCAGAACTCGAAGTGATGTGCATCTGGAGACCAACTGCAGCCGTGGAATCTAGGACAAGACATGTTAGTTCGTTTTGATTGATTTGACCTGAATTTGGCTACGGTGCTGCCCTGAGCCTTATGTTAGGAAGACCCCTGATTCTTTTAGTCTGGAACCACGTCTGGGAAACTGGCTCCTATTGAAGGTTTATCTGAAGTGTCAAAGCTTCACCTAGTTGAGTTCATCTGCAGGATGACGAGAGCCAGTCAAAGATCCTCCATGACTTTTAAAATAACCTTCATTAATAAGTGTTGAGTTAATCATTGCCTGTAGCTTTGTGATATTAATAGTTTATGAGCCTCTTATTAATTATAAACAGCTTCTCGGTTTGACAATGGTCTGACAACTTCCTTAATATTGATGAATGTGTAATTGAACACTTGATGCAGCACAAACTGCAACATTAAAGACACAAAGCCTACCTCTAATGTCCTCATGTGTTTAATATTTCAGCAGTTATGAAGATCTTTACTCTTACATTATTAAATACATGATTAAATATGCCTCCTGAAATGGACTTTTACATGTTAATCTCTCTGTTACACAGACAATATTTAGATTCCAACTGAGCTGTTTACATGGACATGGGTTCATAAAATGATCAGAATAAGGCTTATACAATTCCACACAGTTTTATAAATAATCTGTTATGAAACACATGCCTGAGACACAGATCACGTTATCAGGGGAGTGAAAACACTGCTGGACATGAGAAATGTTACAAACGGCTCGGATGACGGCTCAGTAGGTTCACGATAGAATTTAAATTGATATGAATTGCTCCTTTGGGAATAAATAACGTCTTTATTTATCAGGTGCTGACATTTACCTTGTGAATTTACCTTTGCCGAAGGTTTACATCACATTTTTAAGATGCATCTCTGTCGCCATCACATTTAAAGGTTCAGTGTGTAACATTTAGGGAGGATCTAATTGCAGAAACAGAATATCATTTTCATCCATTGTGTATAAACACATGAGACTCATTTTGTGTAACTGCTAATGATAGAGAAACTGCATGAACAGATGATGATGAAAGGATAATGGATGCGTATGATTTAACTCATGGTTGATCTCATTGGACTATTATTCCCATTATTAGTGGAATATTAAGTGCATGTAAACACAGCTAGTGAAACCCGTGTTAACCGTGTGGAACGTCTTGTGTCCGTTTGTTAACTGCTGTCGACCAGATCCACTCCCTCCTCCACCTCCATGTCCAAATATAGATCCTTCATCAAACAGCAGCTCTCAGAATCTTTGTTTGTTTGTTCGTTTGACGTCACGGCCTCTTTTAAGAACCAAACTTTACTTCTCGATGTTTGTTGTCTCACCGCACCCCGATGGTGAAGGTAGATTCCTCTTTTTGGAGAGAATTCACTTCGCTTGGCTTTGGATATCCTTGATGGCTTTCATCTGGCTCTCGAACACTTTTCCTCTCTGTGCTGCTTTGCTCTTCTCGCTGCCTGTCACCCGCAATTTTCAGACTTGTATGTGTGTTTGTTGTGTGTGTTTGTGTCTGCGGTTCAAATATCTGCTTTGTGGGTGTGTTTGTGTGGTTGTTGACATGTTGGAAAGCAGTTTCTTTGGAGCTACTTGACTCATCAGTGAAGCCGACTACCCTTCAGAGCCTTAATACACAAACACACAGACACACACACACGCTATGCATGTTCTCACACACAGACACACACAGAGTTTTGGTCTCATGTTGAATGCAGATGCTCAGAGACAACTACAACCCGACTCTGCAGAGGCCGAGTTCAAATACAGCTGCTGTTTCTCTATCCATCATGTACACAACACGTACACAACATGTACACAACACACACACAGAGGTGACACTTAAAGCCTTTCTCTGCTCTGATAGGACTAAAATGATGACAGTTCTGCAGAGGATTTAATTAGTTTTTGTTGCTCGTTGTCGATGTTTTGTAATTATTACATGACTCCTCTCATTGTCTTCCTATTACATGTGTCATGAGTTTGGTCTTAAAACATTTATTTACTTCATTAATATGTTAATAAGAGAGTTATTTGTTTGTTGTAGTTATTTATTTTGTACTTTATTTTGTACTTATTTTTAGTTAATATGGACTAGTTCTCAAAGACTATTTATTTAGTTTTCTTTGTTAATATATGAACAGGTCTTAAGAGAAGTGTTATTTATTTGTTGCTAATTTTTATTTTTATTTACTGCGTTTATATGTAAAATAATGTTAAGGCAGGTGTCTCCATGTATTATTTTTACTTAATTAAAGTGTAGATTAGTCCTCAGCAACGATTACTTAATTTTGTTTACTTCCTCACAAAGACCAACCTTAGGCAAATGTCGTTTATCATTTTTACTTTTTTAATATGTAGACTGGTCTCGAAGTGTTGTTTGTTTTTTTGTTTATTTATTTTCTTCTTCATGCATCCTGGTCTTAAGAGAAGTCTTTATGTATTTATTTGTTTGTTTGCTTAGTTAATTTATATTTTGTTAATGTATACAGTTAATCTATTGTACCTCCATAGTGTTTAGTGTTTTTACAAATTGCACTTTATTTAATAAAACTGTTGTTCATCCTCTAAAAAAACAAACAAACCAAAATTTAGTTGTGAACCAAACCAAACCTGAACTGAACCCTAATATAAAACAAGTCTTCACAAATCTGTATTTGACTGAATAATGAAAACCTCAGTCATTTCCACATAAATTTAGTTTGTTTTTGTCATGTTCTTTAGTTTTATAAGTGCTTTTACTGAAGTGAAGGAGAAATTTGAGAAGTCACATGTAAACGCAGCATGCACCTACGTAATAGAAAACATGAACTCCGGATAGGTTTTAATTTGACCTGGAGCTGCAATCAGCCGCTATTTGAAAGTAGTGAGTGTCTGAATGACAAATCAGCCGGTTTCGTGTTAATTAACCCCCTGGCATCCGCCCACCTGACCCTGTTAGAAGACAGGGGTGGGAAGTGAAGTTGAAGAAAGAAAGTGACATAAGGAAAAGAGGTGGAGATTGAAAAAGAAAACCACAGTGGAAGTGGAGGTGGACGCATGACAAGGTGTAAAACACATGAACACAAACTCCTAGTTTCATCGTACTTTAACTTCTGTGATGACACATATTTTTAGCTCTGTCCCTCATTTCACAGCTTGATTACATAGGTTTCATATAAATTTGGCTGTGACATGGAGATCATAGACATTCACATCACACATCAGATGAATCCCATGCTCTTTCAGTCATTCTAATCATAGTGTGACGTGTTCATCAGCACATATTGGCTCATATCAATCATTTCAAATGTGCTCTACTCTCCTGCCAGAGAACGCCTTTTCAAGAAAAAAAAAAAAAGCAATGAAGGCCCTTAAATGTTCTGTCTGAAGTTCCCTTGCTCTTGTTTTTATCACTGCAGTGTGATTTATTGTAGAAATGTCACCCCCCTTCCTCACAATTTAGTTCAAAGTGCTGGAGGAACAGATTGCCAATGCTTTAAGATGACAATCTCTGATTTTGTTACATTTTTACTTCATGGCTGCAAAAAGATTTTCTCCTTGGTGATGGTGGCCGATGGTAGATGAGGCTGCTGTTTTCTTTCAGATGTAGATTTAATTTGCAGCTTGACCTCTCTAGAAAAACAACAATAATGGTTGATTTGTGGACGGGCTTTAAATGCATGTTTTAATGCACGCTGTCCAATAGGAGCACATAGCATTCAGTTTGATTATTTATAACCCCTGAACCTCTGTTGAGTCTGATACTGGATGAGCAGAGTCTTTTCTTCAACATTACTTTTAAATGTAAAACACCCTGAAGTGGATTTCTTTTATTTTCTAAACTTTGTGACATGCATAATGCTAACAGAATTAAATGATTACGTGGTAATGTGGTCTACATTAGACTCAAACTAATCATCTGCCTGTTGCTCACAGACTGCATAAATCCTCTTATGTTTTGAGGGTATGAATTTCAGTACTCTCTTTCGGCTGGAAAAGTTTTCCAACTCACTGACTGAATCACACAAGCACAAAGTGAGCACAAGATCCTCAGATGCTTCATTTTGGATTTTGAGGCTGACAGAACATCCCTAAAAACAGTGAACAGAAGGTCAGTCAGCGGACACTGTTGACAGCACCCAAGGGATGTTATCATTGGATCTGGGTGCATTTTCTGGTTCAAAACGGCCCACGTCGCAGTGACACGAAGCTTGTTTGGGTGTAAAGATTCAGCCAGGCGTTAGGAGAGTCCTTCACAGCCGCTCAGTGTCACTTCTGTCTCTTCACACTCTGTTGGAAAAGTGCTGAGTAAACACTGTGGTGCAAAGCCAAAGGTGGACTTTGTTATCTCATTATGTCTATTTTTGGATGACATTAGTGAACCAAGCTTTAATGGACTTTTCTTGCATTAAAAATAGCAAGAAGAGAAACTGTGCATGCAAAGCAGGACTGGATTTGGCTAAAGGATCAAATGACAAACTTTTTAGGTAGAATCCATGATCTGAATCACAATTTCTCACCCTTTGTGAGGTGTTAAGTTTGGTTACAACTAAACTATAATATATAACAAGTTGTCTTTAGGCTTTTGGAGGTTTCTTTCATATCCAGATTTATCTCCACACTTTAAGTTCTGTCCCAGTTCACTTCAGGTCTGGTTCAGTCCACTATCATTCTGGAATAGCGGTAAAAGTTCTGTTTGTTGTTCGTCTAGTTCTTTAAATTAATCCCACTCATCCTGGGTGTCGCTGACGCAGGACGCAGTCACAGTGTCTGTGAAATAGTGGTGGGAGAGGAGTTGTTTTGGTGGAACATGTGCACATGAGGAAGCGTCGTGGTATTACAATGAATAAATACCTAGAATAAAAAGACGTGTGTCTTTGTCTGAACTTGTCATTTTCTTCCAGCAGATACATTCTATGAGCCAGACTAAGGCTTAGGCTTTTATTAGGCTTAGGCTTTTTTATTTTATTACAGCCTGTCAGTCTAATTTGTCAAGCCACAGTTTTATAATGAACTGAAAATGTCTGTAAATCTAGGTTTACCTCATGTTGGAGTTCTGTAGTCACTGTAGCTCTTTACTCTCTTAAATTGTCATTTTGTCAGTTTTTTCTTCTTTAGTGGGGAAACAACACTATTTGTTCTGTAACATAGTTCTCTTTTACATTCAGGAACCGATATCAAAGCCACTGTATCGGTATTCAACATCTGTTAACATTCAGCCCCAGACAGAAATCCTTGGCCTTGAGACTGTGGACAATGTCTAATGAGACTCTACTGAACAATGAATGTGGACATTTGACCACTCACACAGGCTTTTCGCTGCTTAATAATGCGTAATCATTCAAAATGTTGACCTTACTGTGTGTCTGGATGTAGCAGCAATTGGTGCTACATAATGAAACAGATGCAGAATGTGGTGCAGGCTGGATGTTCCTCCAGACATAAAATATTCTTTTCTTTACTGCTACAACAAGTGAGCGTCCTGGAGAATAAGGCCTGGAAGCAGAGCCTGAACACAGACTGTGTAATGTGGGTGTTGCTGCTTGGTTAACACAGTCTGTACACTGTCTCCTCAGCTCAACAACTGTGCTTTCATACTCTGAAAGGATGTTCTGCACAGTTAAACCAGGAAGTATAAGAAACAGTCTAACAAGAACACTACTCCACTACGGGCTGCACTTCTTCTGATAATGTCCTCAGTGTCGAGAATATAGTTATTATCCAATAATCGCATGTATTATTTTATTATTTCAGACCAAAATAATGATCTGTAGTAATGTAATACTGTGTTTTATCTGTGTAAGTAGAGAAATGCAGATTTAACTGAATATTGTCTATTGCTTGTAAGGTTTAGTTGTGATATTTAGTGACATCTAGTGGTGAATCCCCCTCCCAGTCGCCTATGATGGAATGTGGAAATTCCCATTTAGACCTAGTGTTTGTTTTGTCTGATTTGGGCTTTGCTGTATCTGGTCCACACTCAGACATAGTACACAATGGTGCTTTAACCCAAATAAAAATGGAAAAACAGAAATGTCTGTTCTGAGCTACTGTACCGTACAAACTCTGTGAAAGGCAACCACTCTCTTAGATACAGATATAAGATATAAACAACTCATTGTAAGGGAACGAAAACATTGTTGTTCACTGTAGTTTTTATTTCAGTTGGCAAATGTAGTTTTTCACTGCTAATTTAGTTTAACCCAGCTGTGGTGTCAAGGTAATAAATGGGAAACGATGTGTCTGTGTAACGTTACGACAAACAGCCAATAACCAGCATTATTTATCAGATCTTGGTAGCAGTGGATTTACTCTGAAGACGTTTTTCAAAACTCAGTAGTATCTAAATGATTCAAGTTGAAGTTGGGTTCGCAGCTCTGTTTGTCTCGACCTTGAAAATGACGAGTGCTGCCCCTCTTTGAGCCTGTATAAGACTGGAATAAGCTGTTTTTAGTATCATGTATAAGCCTTGGTGTCAGTGATTTGGCAGCGAAGCAGCATCATTTGGCGTCCTGTAAACATTTAGTTGGCAGTTAAAATGTGCTGAGTTTTGGCAGGTACAGCCCCTCCATCGTCCAGCTTCGACAACCAAATAAATATCAAATCTAATATTTGTGCATTGACAGCATGTCCAACATAGAAACTTGTGTTATTTGGGTGGATTTTCTCTCAAAGCAGCTGTGATATTTTTGGGAGAGCAGCCTTTCATTTTGCTGCAGTGTTTTTCTTTTTTTCTGAGTGGAAGGCTTTGCGACAGACCAGCGTGCTGTCTGGATGTATAAACTTGTTTGAAAAGTCGCCGTGCATCAAGCCGCCACTCGCTGCACAAACTGCAGTCTGGCTTCTGCTTTGTGACTCGATGAAAACTTGTTGTTGTGCGGTGTGACCGGGATGCTCAATAACAGTGTGTTTCTGTGTGTGTGGATTCAACAAATATAGGTCTGCAGTGACATGAATCCATATTTATCTCCCTGTGAGCGCGTACTTGTGTTTATTTCAGAAGGAGGAGGAGCAGGACTGGTGTGTTTGTGTGGACGTGAGTGTGGTTATCAGGATTTTTTGTGTGAGTTTGAGTGTGCTCTGAATGTTTATGAGGTCTGCTCCATTTGATTTGTAAATGTGTTGAGACAGACAGATGGACTGATATACAGAAAATCAAATCTACTGGAGAAGGAGCTGCTGTGTACTAATCTGTGTGTGGCCCTGAGCAACAAAAATCTAAATTATCCACCATCCATTTAATTCAATCTACATGTAAATGTTTCCACATGTGCTGCCTCTGCAGGTCTCAGGGCAGTTTGAACCAGCTGGACACAGCTGGCTTTATTGACATGACAGCCATGTTGGATTTAGTTTATGTTGAGGCTGGGAAACATTAAACAGTGAAACAGATGGAAACTCAAGTCATATCTTCATGTCAAAACAGTAACAGGAGTAAACTGGTTCTCAGACTTGTTGTTTACTGTAAATGTAAACTGTAATAGAATATAAATTTAATAATAAGGGCTGCAGCTACTGATCCCTCTGGTTTAAGTTGCAGATTATTTTCTGTGTAAAAGGTAAAACAGGTAAAAATCCCCTGGTAATGTCCAACAGCACGAAGCAGGGATGCAGTGATATATATCGGCCCAACATATAGCAGATTCGGGTCCTACCACAAGAAAATATTGAAATCAAGAAACCTAAATTTTCATGTAATTCTCGAGAGTTATCACCATATCTTTGTCCACAAATGTGGAAAAGCTAGAGTAGATGATATATAACCAGCATCTAAACAGCTGATATTCTGAAGCCTTCTAATGGTAGGAAGACCCTGAAAGTATAAAGTACTTAACTGATATTATGTTTATTATTTCATGACAGTTGGGTCAATCAAAGTTCATGATCAGTATTCAAATTGACCAATCACAACTGTCCCAGCCTTCAAAGTCTCCAAAGTTGACCGGTTTGAGCTGGTCACAGGAAGCAGGATTTCTCTCTCGTGAAGACGTTTCCCCTGCGGATACCCTTCTGTTCCATCACATACACACCTGGTTTTTGATGTGCAGGTTTTGACACTAGAACAATGCAATGTGAAAGGTGTTGAAGTCGTGTGAAGTACATTCCATCTTACTGCTCAGTGTGTGTTTCTGCCACCGGTCTCGACAGTCTTCATATGTTGTAGAGGATGACTCCCTCTATTCATGTGTCAGAACATGCCAGGAGTGTGTTTGAATAAACGTCTGGTGGTCTCAGCCTTTAGTCTCATTAGTTAGACGGATGGTGAAGCTCAGCAGGACAGATAAATGAACCAACTATGAAAGATGGAGTGGGCGAGCGAGCATCTCCTCTACAGGGCGGGAAATGGGAGAGAGAGCGAGAGAGAAACTGTGAGTCAGACTTGCAAACAAGAATGATTAAATAAAAAGACAGGAATACAGGACTGAGGGTGTGGGTTGGGGGGTGGAAGCGGACTCTGCCTCTCCTTCCTCGTCCATCCTTTGATGTTGCTCTGTCTGTTGCTGCTGAATACATTTTCAGCATGATGTGACGTCTCGTCTGGCCTTGTTTCAAAGCCCTCGCCACTGCTTTCACTCCATTATGCATCTCCAACACACACTGTGGTTGTCTGTTCTAATTGTGCATATATTACTGCACTGTGTTATATATTCAGGGCATTAATTGAAATTGTTTATTTTTGCATAGAAGTAGGTCTGTCACAAGTATTACATAATGTTCTGACCACGATCATTTTACATAATGGTTAGAAGCAGGATGTGCAGGTGAGACTGGCTTTAGGAGGATTTTCACCTCAGTAAATGAAACAAGTCAGAGTTTTCAACGCTATTATAAAGCCTAGGATCAGCCAGATGAATGTCAAATCAGTGCAGACAGCATCAAAACTAAATGACTTTACCACGCTTTATCTTTAAGTTTTTTTATCTGGCTTTTCCAACTTTGGACACAGATATGTAAATAATAGTGGTCCAAAATGATGTGAAGTTGTGTAGTTTTAAAGCTGTAGTTCTTCATAGGCAACAATTCCATAATTCCCTTTGAGTATATTGTAATTCAAGAGTCTGAGAGGAAACTAGAATTCTGCATCTACTCATTGCCTGTGTTGTCAGGCTGTAGAAAATCTTCCCCATGATTCAGACTTTGTCTAATCACAGGTGTTTTCAGGTAGGGGTTAAATCTGTGATTCTACTTCTCTACTTGGTGTCTGCACGCTGAAGCTTTTTCACTTTTCCCTAACACCAGAAACAGCGTCAGGTTCATGTATTTTTATATTTAGTCATAGTTTTGGACTGAGAGGACAAGCTGCAGAAGATAGGACTAGATTTTCACATTCTGGTGTTTTTTTTCCTCCCTGATTTCAGCTCCTGCAGCTTTGATTGAAATATGTTTCATTTTCGTGCCCCTGTGCACCTACATCTTCTAGAAACCTAGGCATCACACAAGTCTTCTGAAAACTGACAAAAGTAACGTAGTCCACAAAAATAAGCAAGCAGGCAAACGCTAAAATAAATCAGCAGCAGAAACAGCAGACTGGTCCTTTAACGATGAGTTGCTCTGACCCGGACGGACCCGTCCCGGTCAGACCCGGCCCGGTCGGACCCGTCCCGGTCAGACCCGGCCCGGTCGGACCCGTCCCGGTCA
>JAPQRN010021981.1:17278-28160 GCA_037367275.1 Coranthus polyacanthus | reverse complement strand
GATTTACAGGATCTCACATTGATTCTTCAGCTAATGATCTAAATAACATTAGTTAACTGAGCAAAAAAAAAAAAAAAAAAATACAAACGAAACCCCCTCAGAATAAATCTATGTCGGTTGAGTTAATTTTTTTTCCGATTTGCCATACAGTAAAGCCAGTCTATGGGGTTAATGTTAATTTATATCCTACTTGTACATTTCTATGTTGCGTCCCTGTTTCCCCGTCGGTTTTTATTATGTTAGCGCGTCTCACGTTTTGAAGCAGTAACTTATGAACTGTGCGATAGAGCCTTTTGTCGGTAGGTAAGACTTCTTATGTCACGACGCTTCTCCTCCTCTGGGTATAATATTGACAATTAGCCAGATTAGATGAGTGGGGATGTAATTTGGGCCAAACGCGCGTATTGGCTGTTTGTGCGCGCGGCGGTGTGAGGTGAGAAGGCCCCACGCTGGTGATTAATTACAGCCAGGCCGCGTGACAGAGGTGGGAGCTCTCCCAGTGCTGTCTGCAGCCGACATGGAGGGAAATCCAGCCTGGCTAATTGACCCGGCTTCTGTAAGGCCATCCATCAACCGTGGCCCGAGTGGCCCCGTAAGAAACGCATTATTCAGAGGTAAGTTAGTTAACCAACTAGCGCTCCACCATTCATTAATGGGTTTAGCTCCTCTCCTGTCTGTCTCCGCGAGGAAGCCTGAGATGTACGAGTCACCAAATGGGATTAGAAGTCCAATATCTAAAATCAAACGTGGAAAGTTTTATTTTTGGTGTTTTTTTTTTGTGTTTTTTTTTTGTTGGTCATAATCTACACCTATCTTGGCCTTAGAATTATCGCCCGTGCTGCAAAGTTAACGAAATATATCTGACCTCATGATTTGCCCCATGCTTTTGAACCATTTCAAAGAGATTAATTAGCAGTTTTCTTCCAAAGCAGCCTGTTTTGAGGCCAGAGGAGATTGTTGTCGAAACCATCACTGCACATCACGCTGCGCATTAATTCCCTTGTCTGTTTTCTGTTGACTGTCTCTCTTTCCTAACCTAAACTGAATAGAAGAGACAGATAGAAGTAGAGTTCAGATCAGCCGTCAGAGCAGCATCTGGGTGGTTTCGTTTTGGCCCAAGCAGAGAAAGCTGGAGGGGCCTCAAGTCTCTGCTCTTCACACCAGGTCAAGGCCCACATGTGCTTTCACTAGACTTCCCAGGAAACGTCCCTCTAGTCCAGAGATCTCAGAAGAGGAGGGGAAAAGACTTATGGAGAAATATATTAGAGTCAGCAAGCAGTTACTTTAGTGCAAGCAGGAGAAATGATTTCTCATCCCCAGAAGGTGACTTGTCATACTAGAGTCTTTCCCCAAATATCCGCCCTTCGAGTCTTGCAGAGGCAGAGAGTAACTGCAGATGGGTCACATCTAGTTGTCACGACTGACCCTTCGCCAGTGATAAAGTTATAGCCGAGTGTGTGCGTTTGTGTCTATTGGGAGAACAAGGCGAGTGTGAGTGAGTTTTGGGGGTATTTCAAGTTTTTATTCCTCCTCCAAACAAATTTGACTTGTCGTACACTTTCAAAACAGAAAAAAAAAAAAAAAATTCTGACTTACACAGGCAACTCTTTTGTCATTTGCAAATGGGTGCACTAGCGCTTCTCATGCTTGTTCATGCAAACTCTGCATCCTGCATGTGTGAAGCAGCCCCAGAGCACCACCTACCTGTGAAGAAAACACTTTTCTTTCTACTCAGTCCTATTGCCCTCTTCACTAGAATAACAGTCAAAGTACATTATCTCCATAGCTGCAGTGTGTTGGTGTCCACAGCTTTTTTGCAAACAGCTTCATTTGTGTGTGTGTGTTTTTTTTTTTTTTTTTTTGCCACATTCAACAGTGTAGTTGTTGCATACCAGTGTGAGCAACATTGTGACAGCACTCAGGAACAACTGTTTTATATGTGTTCCTGTCCTCTGTTTACCAGCATGCATAAATATGCAGGAGGATATCTAATCAAATAAATCCATTCATTAGGAGAGCTGCTGGTATTTCTGCTTTTGCATTAATTACATAGTCATTACCATATCAATTAGAGAAATCAGAGATCATGTAATTAAGGTTTAACCAAAAGCACCTGCTGCCTCTGAGCTGCGTATGTGTTGTGTGTGCGTTGTGTGTGTGAGATTCAGTGCTAATCTAATCTCTGGCCTTTGACAGGACTCCCCTTCATCAATCCTGAGCTGTCGGAATTCAGCTTCATCCTTTTTTTTTTTTTCTTTTTTTTTTTTTTTGGTTTAGTTTTTTGTTTATGGGGGCGGTGGCGATGTTTGGTGGGAGCGCAATCTGAAATGTTGTCATGGCGATGGAATTGATTGGCAGGGACGCCTGATTAGAAAGGAAGAATAGGAGACAGGTGGAGGGAGGCGGGCTGTACAACTAAAGGAACAGATTGGGACACAAAGTGAAGACTCGCTGGGTGTCACTGGGGGAGTCACTGTCTGTTTTGGCTCCAGTTACACCTTGTAAACGATAACCAGTAATTACTCTAACGGCACACTGAGGGTATTCCAGTATTTTGTGCTTCCAGGCTTTGAAACAGTATTGCCAGATGTTCTTGTATTCTGCTCAGATATAGTTAAATAGAATCAGAAAGAACGGATATTTCAGAAATTGGCCACAATGAGCAAATGTATGCAGTCAGTGTCTTTTAGCATAGGTTGGACACCTGTGGGGAAAAAGGTGGTTGAAGTTGAGAGGAGGATGTCATATTTCTGTTAATGAAGGGGTCAGAGGAAGCTGCAAGTAAGAAATTTATGCAAAAAAAAAAAAAAAAAAAAAACAGGGGAAAAGAGGCAAAGGCAAGATGAGGAATGAGAGGAAAGGGGAAGGGAATCGGACTCAGGGGGACGGGTCTGAACTGCTCGGGTGACACCACCCTCCGGGCTCTTTCCCTGCATTTCCTGTTCCTTTTCCTTCCTTTTCTCAATTTACCCTTCTTTCTAAGCCTTACTTTTTCGGTCCCTTCCTTGCTCAGGCCAGCTCTAATTCTACGTAGGGTTCATTCAGGCTTTGTTTCTTTATTCTGTTTTATCTCATTAAAAATTGAAGATTACAATGTTAACCAAAAAATAATAAGAACATAATTGTTAGTCACAGGCAGCCCTGTTTCCTTCACCGTTATTGTACTTGTAATGTACGTATTGTACTGGTAAGCAGTGAGTGCAGATTTTTTTTCAAAATTTCTGGATATTTCCCCTGATTTCACAGACGTAAACCAAGCAATTCAAAAATGCAATGTCAGTGAAAGTAGAATGTTTGTACTATGTTATTTTATGAGTTTTTATGTCACAAGAATTAGGGCTGCACAATATATTGTTTCAGCATATCACTGCCATGTGTGAACGCTGCATTAGTCACATTGCAGGACGTGCAATGTCAAATAAGGCAAATTATCTCAAACATGTCAAGCTTAATCCTAAAGGAAAACTCGCATGGTTCTCATGTTCCATGACTATTCTACAAGAGACTATTCTCTTCTGATAGAACACGACTTACTCTGATTTAATGACGATGGTTGATGGTTGTAGAGAGTTTTGTTGAACCACAAATCAAGGTTCAGGAAAGCATTCACACATAAAAACAGTAAAAAGTACATTTTCAGCTTTTTTCTATGCAAATTCCCCTCCAAAATCACCCAAATCATTTTAGAATGACTAATTCTTTCCAGATGGAGCTATACAAGTCTTCTGGTGAAAATGTATTGCTAAAGACCAGCATTTCCTCTAAACTACAGGCAGACAAACACTCACTGGAAAAGATTGCATAGTAGTAGAACAGTAAAAATAACTCACATTTATACTAACTAAACACATCAACTATCACTGAAGAGATGTTCAGACAGTATTACTTAGCGCCTCAGTCTGATTTGTGTCATGTGCACTATGACGCCACTAGATGGCAGAAGTAAGCTGGATATGTCACCCTCAGCTAATGTTGCTGCACATGTTTGAGTACCACACTCTGCTTCCTCTTCATTACTTCATCCTCTCAGTGTTCATTCACCCCGCAGGGAATATGTGGAAAAAAGCCTCAATTACTAAATTACATATTTCCGTTATTACCAATATCCACCAATTCGCTTCTGCTTTTCTTCAGAAATGTTTAACCCTTAACTGCCGTGTGTTATTATTCTGTGCATCAGAGACACACTGTTACTGGTTTGCAAAAAGATTCTAGTCTATAATAGCTATTGTCGATGTGGATATCATGCAGGTTTGATCAGATTCATCACATCTCGAAAATACAGTAAAAGATAGCGGTCGTTATGTAATTGTTACAATCGCACGCCTCCTTTAACAGACAGTTGAGAACAAAGTATTGTTTTGCCTACATGCTGCCGTGTTGTGCTTTGACAGAAACACTGTACACAACAGTAGAGACTGTCAATCTGTCTGAGCCTGTAGTCAGTCCCAGCTGGTGTGATGGAGATAGTCACTGCTGACTCCGCAGCCATGAGACTGCACTGAACAACTGTTCACACCACCGACGTACTGATGGTGGAGCGTGTAACGCTGGTGGCATATTTACACTGAGCTCGGGTCTACATACTTCCCCAGAATGCAGGGCCAAATCAGATGAGCCCTTTAGATGAGGTGGCAGGGTGCCTGAGCCGCGGCACAGTGTGGACATGAAGCCTGCCCTTGGTTTGTTACCTGCCATATGGCTTTCTCAATCAGTGCTCTCGCTGCTGGTGCAGTGCCAGCAGAGAAGGCGAGAGAGAAACAGAGAAACAGAAACAGAAGAGAGAGAGAGAGAGACGTTTGTAAAGGAGCGTTTCAGGTCTCAGATCTAACCTGCTCTGTCCTCCCTTCATGCTTCACTAGCAAATGTCAGGAGGGGGATGATGACGGCAAAATGTCCACTAGACCTTCACATTGAGTTTACAAAATAATACCAAAAAAACATCTCAAAGTTAGTATGACATTTAATTTAACTTTGGATTTTTGCAGATCTGTTGGTTGAGTTATTATATATTCCTGTGCTGACGTCCTGTCGAGACTGGACCCCACAGTTTTAGGAGAAACTGCTACTTTTTAGTTTTATAATACATGAAATCATTAGGTGCGATGCTGCAACTAAGGGTTATTTTCATTAATTATTATTTTTTTTACAGTTTATTACTATACACCCATCACAGTTTTTCAGTGCTCTTCAGTGCTGTATTATTTTTATTTGCATATAGCATTAGGTGCATCCCGTACGTTCGGACATGCGACCGTATCTGACCAGTCTGTTGTCTTATCAGAGCAGCTCTAAACTGTGCAGTCTTGTGGTGTTGCTCTGAGTTGGCTCTGTGCTGCAGTGCAGTGTTAAGTTCAGCTGTGAGCGTACACTCACCCACATTACTATAGAGGAGCCTATAGGTGGCGCTACGAGCCGTGGTGTAATCAGAATTATTCATTAGTCTTGTTTCTTTCACACTTGTTGTCTCTCTGTCAGTCCTAATAGTGTTTCCAGAGGTTTTAGTGTTAACTGTTATGCTTTTTAAATAATGTACGAAGCTGACTTTTGGTTTGTTATTTGACTGCATGGGGACATCCAACGTCTGAGTCTGGGTTTCTTTGTTGCAGTACCTCCTTTTCATCAGTAGAGGGTGTTGTCTGACCTTTATTCTTATTTCTTGCCTTTTGAATTGTTCAAAATGTTCTGTGACGACTGTCTATAATCTGTTTCACATGGTTAAAAGGGCAGTATTATGATCCTTTGATCCACTAGAAATCACAAAATGGTCCACAGTGTCCATCCATACTGTAGTAGCACAAGTACAACAAGATTTTGTGTTTGTCTTATCTTTTTCGTTTTGGCTGATAGTGACTAACGCTGCTGCTAAAATAACTCAGCTATGAGCGCCAGTTGATGGTGCAGAGGAAGGTCCAGGCCTGCACCACAGAGTACTGTAGCTCACTGTAGGCTGTGGACTTCTGCCAGCTAAAACACCAGAGACTTTCTGTATTAGAAATGTTGAGGTGGGTTCAACATGAGCAGAATAATAAAGCAGCAGCAGAGTCGGCTGTATCTGCACATGAGAGGCTGCTGCTGCTGCTGTGTGAATATAACTGATATAAAGCAATAAGCTGTGTTATTAGCCTTCCTATCATTATGAGCAACTGTGATTTAATGAAGTGTTTGTCTGAGAAATATTCTCTAGACCTGTACACTCATGTGATCTGTCCCCAGTGAGGAACATGACTAAATTAGAACAGGAAATGAGAATATTGTCCCGCGAGTTTCACCTGTGGTGTGGGCATTAATGAGTGTAAAACTGACATTTACTTTATGAAGTGACTGCTGAGGAAGTCCGATCTTTAGACTGTGTGTTTCTCACTTTCTCAAACACATACTTGACCTGCAGTAGCACCTCAAGATGAAGGAAAAACATGGTTGTAGCTGAATAGTCAAAAGAATTAGGTCCTATATAGCGGTGGGAATCACAGAATAAGTCATGATACCATACTGTAATGATACGTTGCCCACTATAACGATGGTATCATGGTAACGATGATACGATGCAGCGATTCTGCGATACTTGATACATTGCAAGACAAATGTCTACAATACATCACAATGTCTATGTAACTGAAGAAGCAATTCACTGAATTATGGTGTCAGTTTTACAGAATTTGACAGTTTGAAACAATGTACAAAAAGCTGCAAGGAGCCTTAGATTAGTGCCTCTTTGACACACACCGACTGCAATTTCCACGTCCACGTCCATGTGCGCCATCATTCCAAGAAGTAGTGCCTCTGGGGGAGTCAAATTGGCAGGGGAATCTGTTCAGAGCACCTGCATGTTTTAAGGAAAAAAATCAATATTGGCTCCAGTACCATACGATCTATTGTGTATATATTGCAAGGTACGACATATTCCCATATCGATATTTTGTCCCAATTGTCTCAGTTTTCCTTGACCTCCATGGAAAATGTCATGAGGTCCAGGAAAGTTGTGAAGGAGGATTCGTAATGACTTAGGAAAAGACAACCATGGTGCAAAGAGAATTCAATTACTCTTACATTAGGCTATGTAATGACTGATTATCTGAGAACAGATGTTTTGGGTGGAGATAGACCCATCCTATCAGTGCTGATAGGATGTTTTACTATTTACAATTGGCATCAGGAGAAGGTGGCCCCGATAATGACTGATGGCTATTATTCGGCTTCTAAACTGGAAATTCTGACTTTGTGGGAAAATAATGGTTCAAAAGATAAATCACTCCGACCTGGATTTTTTTTACGGTTAATTCGCTGCTCATTTCCAGATTTATTGATTAATTACTTACTTTAACGTTCACTGATTCACATGTATTTATTTACATATTTATTACTTTGACTTTGATGTTCCCTTTAACAGTTATCTGGTTTCTAACAGAGTGAAAGATTCATTTCACACATGCACAGCTGCAATTTCAGTGTCAAAATGTTTAGGGATTGGGGTTAGGGATGATAACGACCAATGAATTGTTTTTTCCTGTTTCAAACTATTGTTATTTTATCAGCCTTTTGAAGTCAACGTTTAGTTTGGGCCTTGCATGGTGAAACTACAGTGTCCCGAAGGCGGACTTCATCCCTTGTTGGTCATGTCGATGCTTTGTGTTTTTGTGAATGGCTGGATGATGCTTTACATGTTGCTGCTGCAAGGAATTATGCAATGGCATTGTCTCCTTTCCTTTCATAAAGGATGGTCTAGGGCTGTGTGATATGACCGTATATATTGCGTGAAGAAAACCTTGTTTGCTATTATGCTCGATTGTTTATTTTGTTGTGACGCAAATCGTGCTTTGTACTACAACATTTTTCGTCAGACTCAGTGTAAACATTGCATGGACATGACTCAAAAAGTCTGACACAGACCAAAAAAGTGGACTTTTAATTAAATTATGCTTCAGACCAGTCCCCACAGCAGACTCAAACACTGCTACCACGTACACAAGAATCATGTCACACAGTACACAGTCAGCGTTTTGTTTGCAGCCGTAGTAGTAAAATGTTCGATTTACCTTCATATTTTACACATTAATGCCATATTTGCACATAGGTTCTAAATAAAAGGAGGAAAATAATCAAATAGGAGTAAGTACCTTTTGTTTGCCAAGCATATAATTACAAATGTACTGAGAAATAGGCCTTTCCTTGAGGTCATTTTATAAAAATGATTTATTCATTCAATTTAGTGAAAACGTGGTATATAGTGATATGTATTATTATCTGGACATGAAATGACCTGTATCGGGATTTGAGATTTTGGTCATATTGCACAGAGGTCTATAGGATGGTCCAGTGTATCCTGTGCTAAAGGAGGTATAAAAGGAAGCATTGAGGGACCTTTCCTTAGCGTTTTAGAGAATTCGACAGGCTTTTATTATGGCTGCCACTTAAATACTTCTGGGTCACGTCACTCAGATAGGAACCTTCTTAAGCAAAAAAGACTCTTCGACTGGAACCCATTCGTTTCATTTTAAGCTCAGCTGTGTCACTGAAACTGGCCACACTTGAACATTTACATGACTGACTATGTTGCTGTCCCGAGCGTCCGGATCTGATCTTGAAGCTACATTCACTACGGTATGAATCCATATGTTAAATAAGGCTGCCTCTCCTGACCCCGTTCACTGTGTTGAGTTTGTATGTGGGTGTGTGCGTGCGCAGTGCAGTGTGTGTGGCTCTGTCGTGTCCCGTCCACTGTTTTTAGAGGAGCACTGGAGCGGCTAATGTGCTGGCGGGTGCTGGCCGTCACACTGAAGGGAGCTCGGGCAGTAGCTGTGCGTTTCTTTCTCCCCCCAGGTCTACACAACCTGTCTGTTCTGTGTCCCAGGCAGGACCACCCCGGGGACAGTCGCTAACACTGGGTGCACAGTGAAACACTTTTGGTTGATTTTTAACTGCATGTCCAGTGGTTTTGTATATTTATGTCCATTATGTTCTAAAAACATACAAATACATATTTCACACACATCGTTCAACATTGCAATGACGATATGACTTGTCTATATTAGTTATACAGGTCCTCTGTCTTCAAGCTTTTATTGAACAGACTGCACAGGAATACCCAACCAATTAGAAGGAACATGCATTTAAATAAGACATTCTAGTTACAAGAAATGAGAAATGATAGTGGTCAATAGCTAACACAACAAAACCCATAAAAAACATCAGGCTTCTCAACTGGACATACTGACTTTGAGGGAAAATAATAATTTGTTTTAGGTATGTATTACTTTGACTATTGTAGATCTTCAGTTCAGTAAAACAGTTCATTTTATACACGCATTATGCTTTTTCGGTGTCAAAAAGAGATGTGGGGATGATATTGGCCGATTAATTGGCTATCTGCATTTTCCTGTTCTAAACTATTGTTATTATATCAGCCTTTACGATTCATTGACCTCTAAAATGTGTTGGCATGCATAAATAAAATTATTTTTCTCATTCATCTTAATTTTCAGGCAGTCTTTTGTGATTTTTATTGTGCATGTTCATATCACGGTGATGACAAAAATGTGATTTATTGTTCAGCATTAATTACAATATGACGGGACACCGGAGAGCAACACTGAAAATTGCATCTGTAACAAGTAAATTACGTTAAATATGCTGGCAATTCTATACATTATTTTGTATAGCCCTGATTTACGTTTTCCACAGCAACCTAAGCACAACGTAGACTGATTTAACACTTCCTAGGATACCATTATTGTGCATTAATTTAAGAATGGAGTAGTTATTTGCATCACAGTGAACAAATTGACATCAAATTTGAAAAAAAATGCTTCCTTATTGGTGCATTCAGGAAAGTCCGACTTCTCAGCTAAGCTAAAAAGCAGCATTAAAGGGATTTGGTGTCATACAAATCTCTTATCATCTTATCCTGAGTGTCTCACTGACCGGCAACCATGTTGCTTTAATCTTTAGAGACACACATGTTAATATCTAATCTATGTAGGGCAGTCTCCTCAGGGTTGCCCCAGGTTTAGCTTTGGATGATCCAGCTACTGTAAGTGCTCCCACAGGCTGTGTTAAAATCCACAGTAAAACTGCACCTCCATTAGCTCAGCAAGCGTATAGCCTAACAAGACAAATCTAGTTGGCTAAGCAAAAACCTGCTTATTACCAGTTCAGTCAGTCCCGGTGGTGATTCATTTAGGCACATTCCCCAGGAGTTCAATATTGTGATGGATCTCTTGCCACAGAGCTGTCAGCTCGTCAGTATTTGTGTTTGTTTGTGTCATAGCTGAGCCATATGAGCGAGTGATTTGTGTAGTAGCATTGCAGACAGAAGGCAATATCACCAGTCCTATTCATTAGTATGCTGCAGTATAAAGAGCTGCTATCAGATCTGGGGAAGCCTTGGCAGGAGAACAGTGGAAAAACACATGGAGAGAAAAGACATAAATAAATACATGGACAAGAAGCAGCAGCAGATAATGAGTGAAAAGTGTGAGGCGTAGCTCTAAACATGACGGCACTCTTAACTTTATAACATCATTTCACAGAAAGTGTACAAAATGTAATTTAACTCCCTAAATACCACTTTTCATTCAAAATGGACTCAATATCATGAGTCATTACACTGTAAATGATAACTGTCAAGAACCAGTTGCTAATTAAGAATAGGAGAAGAGATTTAACACTGAGGCGATTAGGTGGGGAAAAATAATATCCTGCCTGTTTGCACTTTCTCTAATGTGGTCATCTAAAATAATGGGAGACAGTACAATGAGCCAGAAATTGAGATGTGGCTGCAAAATATAATAACAGCTGCCCCTGTTTGTGTGTGTGTGTGTGTGTGTGTATGCAGTAAAGCACACGTACATGTATGTGGATGGCGTGTTGTGTATCAGTATGA
>JAPQRN010021981.1:0-15900 GCA_037367275.1 Coranthus polyacanthus | reverse complement strand
AAAATGAACGAGGGAAGTGTTCGTGAGCGATTGAGAGAGCGAGAGAGTGTGAGCTTTGGGGAGAGTGAGTGAGAGAGAGAGAGAGAGAGAGGGCGAGAGAGAGAGCTGCGCTGCAGTAGCATCCCACAGCAGACGGCTGAGGACTGCCGGTGTGAGTGTGTGACTGCACTGCTGAAGAGGAGGAGGAGGAGGAGGCAGAGGGTTAGCACGCTTTCAGACTCTGCAGGGCCATAGAGGAACACACAGCAGCAGCAGCGCTAGTGTTGGCCCGTATCAGGTAGAAGTCCCAGCGCCGTTGCTCCGCAGACCACTGCTGTAACATCTGGACAAGGCAACACCGCCCAGACCCCCACCAACGCCATGGCACAAGCGGCCAAACATCTCCGCAAGAACAAGGATTTAGAAGCCCAGGCGGAGCAGGAGCGCAAAGAGAAGGAGGAGGAAAGGGTCAAGAAGAGGAGCCGCTCACGGGATAAAAAGCGCAAGGTACTGGGACTATTCACAGGTGGGGTAGTCAGGGGTGGGGTGATGGGATAGGGTGGAGAGGGAGGGAGGGGTGGCTGGAGAGGGGGGCAGGAAGGTTGAGACGCCCCCCCCTTCTTTCTCTGTCATGCTAAGCTCCTGTCAGGGGGTGCCGGGGCACACATGGAAACCAATCATGAGTGTGTTTCTACTGTGTGAACACACAGTCTCCCTGGCACACATGTATGTCCTGTGCATACAAACACGGGGAAACGGTACTACACACTGCATGCTCTCCTACTCCTCTCGACTGCTTTATACCTGCTTTACTGACTGTCCTGTCCAAGCCGTCTGATAAGGCAGTCTAGAACTCTACCTCTCACTGTGTCTCTGTCTCTCCTCACATCTCTGTCTTGTCCCCTCTCTCTGTCTCCTCTTTTTTCTTTGTTTTCTCACTGCGGTATGGTGTCACTGAGTCAAAATTTCTCTACAGCACCAATTATCCAACAAGAACAGTGGGCTTTCCTCTGTCTGCAAGAGTCCGTTATCTTCTCTTCTCTGTTTTCCCTCTATGTGGCATTGTAATGACCGCAGAGCAATACCTGCAGGCTTCTGTCTGACTGGGAAAGTCCCAGGCAGGCAGCGCTCGAACGACTGGCAGTGCTCGTTGTAAACAATAAATCTCTTCCCCGCCAGTCACCGACTGCAGGGACATATTATCAAGCTGCAGAGTCGACTTTATTTCTCTGGCCGCTTGTCGCATTTCACTCAAACTCATTAATGAAAATGAGTCATCCGCATATTGTGCTGTTGTGTATTGTGGCAAACAGGTCTTCAGCAAATGAGCATGAGTCCAGCCGCCCTGTGAGCCTGCACTGTGCCAGGCTAGCTGTAAACCAATCTGATGCTGATGCAGTAGAGACAGTGTTATGGACAGAAACACAGTACAGCTCCTCCGCTTTCCCAGAGAGGGGAGGCAGGACTGGAGGGCCACGGATGGGGAAGAGGTTTTTCTTTTGTTGTGCTTGTACAAAATAGGGGGTTTCAAGGTGTATTTGAGCACAGAAAGAAAAGAAAGAGTAAGAAATAAAAAGAGTGAAAGGCAGTGTGACTCTACACCTGTGGCAGATCGGTAGGGGTTTGCTCCTCTGTTATTAGTTTTTTGAGGAGACAGACTAAACACACGCATGCCACCACTGTGTGCGCAAGTTTTTTCCAGATTCCTCAACTTTGACCTCTTCCGATAGGTCTTGCTTTTGCTAAAACACGGGTGTGAAGGAGAGCGCGGAGATGCTTGTCTGTGTGTCTATAATGCATGTGTTAAGAGAGCGGATATCTGGCAAGATGAGATTCAAGAAGGGAAAGCCTGCATGGATGAGACACGAGGGAAGGAGGGATGACGTTTCTGGTGAGGGTACTAATGCAAGTTTGACTCAAAGTGTATGGTTTCAGAGGATCCCATATCACTTACGTAACCATGCAGCTTAAGTCTTTCAAATAAGCCTCCTGACTCCCCTCCAGCTCCCCCTCCCAGCCTCACTTCCTTTTTTTAACACTGGCTTACTGCCATTCCTGGTTTCTGGAGCAGATGTTAATACAGGGGGAATTCTCTCTCTTTATCTGTTTCTTTCTCTCGTGCCCTCTTTGTTTCCTCTCTAAAGCCTGCAGCTGCATATTCAGATTGCACAGTCCATAATTCATAAGTTGACTGATTGCGTTTTCTTATACTTTCCTGCATGGCGTTTAACAAAACCACCCTCACACTTGTCGTTTTTCTTTGTTTGCCACTTATCACTTGTTTTTGGTAGATGTTCTTTCAGCTGTCTCGTATATCAACCTGCTCTCCGGGGTTGTCACCATCCTCACGATGCAGGCAAAGTCAACACTTCCATTGTGCCAGACCTACATCTTTTATTTAACAACCATACACAGTTAGTTCGCAAGCATGTTAACACACGCTCCAACCAATGTCTCTGTATCATTGTGTTTTTAGAATGTCAGGTTTTGTTACGGAAGCTACATTTTCCTTCTTAACTGGAGGCATCTAATTTATTTGTCCTGCATAATGATGTGTTCTGAGTTAATATATGTCATTTCTCATAGCTTTTTAATTGAGCGTTACATATCTTGTACATTGAATTATTGCAACATGTGGTGGCTGATTTATGTGCTTATTATGGCCTCTAGGGGCTGCTGGTTAGGCTCTTAAACTCAGATACTTGGTGCATTTATCATCAAGATGTTTCACAGAGCTTATTTGATTTGCTCATCATTGTCGTTTCATTTTCATCTTTTCTGGCATTATAATCCTCTTTAATCAATTGTTTGTCTTGGGTAATGTATGTCGGTGTTATAGGTGATTATTTCCATCCCTGTGGGGACCTAAATTTGCGTTCTCTGATGAATGTCCAGATTCATAAAGCTAACAATTCGTCATCAAAGGGTAAAAATGTCTTTTAATTGGCTTCACGGTGTAGTGGTATTATACAGCACAGGTCAGTTGCTGAGCAGTGGATAATGTTGTCCTCAAATTACTTTTATTGATGAGTTTGCTCCTCTTGAAAAATGAGCATTGTCAGGATGTGAACAAAGCTCTATTGTCGGAGTCAGCGCCTATTTTCACCTCATTCTGTATGTGTGTTTGTGTCTACATCTAAAGCTCCTTTAGGTTGAAGTGGTTTACCTGGTGACAGTAGTCCTGTATGTAGTATGAGAGTGCAGTATAAAGTACTGCTTTGCTATGTGTATCATTTGTATCTTATCAGTATGATGGGTAAAAAACACATATTCATGTATTTAAGTTGCTTGAAGACTCAGGACACGACCAAGGTCATGGGAATTATACACCAAGCATTAATTTATGAAGAAAGCAATAAACTAAAAGGTTGTATGTCATTGAATATATTTGCAATTCAGGGACTCATAACTTTGTTAAAACTTTATCTTTATAGTGTTCTTTTGGCTCCTGCAGTCAGGAAACAGGTTGTTTTTATTTAGGTCGTTGATGAATAAAAGCTTTCACTTCATTTTCATCGCTCATCATAAAGACTGTCTTCTTTTTAAGAATTACGTAAGGCATTACAACCACAAAATAGAACAATAGTATCAGGGTCTTGCTCTTGTTCCGTGCATTATGATGAAAAACATCACAGTGCAATGGTTTTCAAGAGAGAAAACTGAAACGCCTATTGCCACAATATGAACTATTTCTTTTGGCCTCTTTATGACCACTTAGAGATCTGCCTCCTTGCTGTACAAATTACATTGTGGCTACAGTATTTAACTAGTATTTGGTGAGCTGCAAGAGTGTCCAATAGATCCAGTAGCCCCATTCAGGATCTATTTCTGCATCCAGTAATATGGATTCCTGTCTAGTGTTGTTTGCCTTTTACTCATTTGTTTGTGGGAAGCATGTGTGAGTTTTCTGTTAATGTGGAAATAACTGCATGGGAACGTGTGTGCAAACCTATTAAATTGTATTTATTAGCGCTGATCAATAAATCGCACTTTCGTCGCCATCGCGACGTTAAACATAATGCGAAAGGAAGGTTCAATATAATTTATTTCATTTCTTTATTCAGTGGGCAAAAGTCAGTAGTAGAAAGCTACGTAACATGCACACTTCAGTATCTGTTTATTTATCATATAAGTGATATCGCTCACTGCAGATTTTCCTCCCATCATTCAGGCCTTTATTCTCTTACTCTATATATGTTACTGTGTTTAGTATTTCCTAGCGACTTTGTTCAAGTGAGTATCTGGATGTAAAGTCTGTAAAACACTGTCTTTAAAAGGTTACATTCAGTGTTTACATGCAGCTTCTGCTTAGCCAAGCTTGACTTTTGCTTGCAAGACTGTGAAGTGCACAGAAAAGAGTCATGGCAGCTGAGGCCTGACCCATTAGTGGTGTTAGTACTCAGACTCATCAATACAGCAGGTCTAGTCAGGATGCACTATGTCTACTTTGCCCCTCTATATTGTCTGGCACTCAGAGGTGTTGGCTACAGATATACTCTATAACGCAGCCCATCAAGCATTGTAAAGGTAAAAATCTGCTGCATATCATTTCAGGTTAAACAAAAAGCACGGCGAAAGACTGTGCAGCAAATATGGCTGCCAGTGAAACAGTACAATGAAGTGCTATCAAAGTCTCCATCTCCATCTTCATATAAAGCAGAGGTGGCAGCAGCGGATCATTATTCCAGCCTCGTCTCTGTCTGCTTCTCCCTCTGTCCTCCAAAATCTCTTACCCTCCTTGCTCGAACAGGAAGCAGAGCATGCACGGTGGTTCATGTGTTTGATGTCTGGGAGAGATGGGTACTATACTGACATAGGTGTCAGTGCTGTGTTCATGTGTATGTACGACTCTGTGTTTGATTTGTGTGCTGCTTTGGTGCAGTGGATTAGAGGTGCTGCAGCAGTGACTAAGCCTATCAGAGCCAACTCTAGCTGTGTTGATTACTCCTGCCAGCCTGCTTACCTGCTGTCAAGAAAGTGAAATTGAAATCATCATTTTTGTTGAATCTTTGAAAGACGCTGAACAATTGAATTCATTACCATGCTACAACATTTAAATAGCCTGTTGAAACTTTTGTCAACTTGAGCTTTATTTATGTCTTTTCCTGGACCTTGAGGCTCAACAAATAAATAATGTCCTCCCACTTCCCGTCTTGGCTGTTTTTCCACTCATTTGATTAAATGTTTGTGGGCTGCCAGGTGAGAGAGCAAAGTGAAAAATACCAATAACATGTTTTTGGCATCTAAAGTGACATCTTTAAATTAGATGTCTTGTCCCACTAACAACAAACTTAAAACACATATACACTGATATTCAGTTGGGAAAAAAAAGAAAATGTCACATTGTAAGAGTGTGAAATGATAGTTAACGTAAAAGATTAAATGATCATCAAACGTGTCCATAGATTTGGTGTTGATCTGTAAATCACTTGTTTGACTTCTAGTTTCTACTTTTAACTTCTTCAGTAGCACCAGTGAGCATCATCTAAATGATTTAGGTTCTGAAGTACCATATTTTAATACACTTTCACATGTTTTTTATGTTTTAGATGAAGTTTAGTAGTTGAGTTGAGAAGCTGTAAGTTGTTTAAGTAATGTCGGAGAGAAGAAAGATGTGTTAGTATGTTAGACATAACGACATAAGGACGCTCAACGGCAAATGAGCAGTCTGCTCTCTTCTCTTTACTTTAACTCCACTAAAGCATATTTGTGTGTTAATGAATCCCATATCATACATTTGAGTGTGAATGTGTGGCTACAGTCCAGGTGGCCCTGTGGAACCCCTCAGATGGATGACTCAGCAGGCCTGGCCAAGGCACTCACTCATGTTGATGGAGCCTGGGAATGAGTCTCCGTTAATTAAAGTGGGAATGGAAGGCGCATGTGAGGCCAATGCCCCTCCACCCACCCGCAGCGGAGCCCGAGAGATTTCAAAGCAGGTAGCGGCGGTGTATCTGCCTCTCAAAAGGTGCAATCCCTTCTGTGTTAAAATAGAGGAAAAAAAATAATTTAATAAAAAAATTAAAATAACATCAAGCAGCCAGCAGGCGTTCGGCTTTCCTAAAACTCTAAAGCCTGAGATTATTTTCAAAATGTGATCAGTGAGGTCTTCTGTTTCCTTCTTACTATTCATTCTGTCATTTTAAGGCTGAAAACACAGGTATCAACACCTGCTTATTTTATCTTATTACCAGCAAATAAAATACAAGTGTACATGATGGATGATTCTGATAATCCTCATAAGCCCCCGAGACACAAACCATTTATTGGTGCATTTCCCGGCTAATGATTCTAAATAATGCTGAATAGACACGTAGTACTGCAGTGTTTTCAACACAGCACGCGTCCCCCACACAGGTTTGTGTTAACCATTAGAAACCATTAACATGAGCAGCGTTTGTGCTCTGCCTCCACTGCAAAATGTACTCATTTTGAAGACGGCACGTGAAATGATGTGTCATATTGAGAGGGGCTTCCTTAGATTCTCCTTCTCGTGCATCCCTCCCTCCCTTCATCTTCCTCTCGATCTCTCCTTGGTCGATTGCGCTAATCTCTCCTCCCAATTGTTATTCTGATAGTGCAGCTGTTACGTAACTCCCTGAAACAAGAATTGAGAGATCAGGGTTATTGAAATGGATCCTCATCATTCCATAAATGAAAAAGGAGAGAGAGATTCAGAGAGGGGAAGGGAAGGGAAGGAATAATGCGAGGTGATATCTTCTTGGAGGAATTTGATAGGTCATTGCTGAACAGCTTGTTGTGAAAAAGGAAAGCTTTGGGTGTCCGTTACCCAACCTGAGCTCTCTCCCTTTAAGCTCCTTCTGGCTGATGAAAGAGGAGTTAGGAAAGGACAGGAGGTGGGATAGGGAGCTTACCGAGGTTTGATGTGCAGGTACTCTGAGTCCTGCCTCTTCACACTGCGCAGCATCTCTTGAACTGATGTGTACGATAGTCAGGAGCCTCTGCAGTGTGCAGCCTACCATCTACTGTATTGATCTGCTCTGCTCTGCTCTGTAGAAAAAGATTTGACTTGTTGTAGAGTATGTGTTCTGCTTAACCTGTAGGTGTTTGTACAGTTTATTGCAATTTTTACTGACTTCATCATAGGGGTGGGCAATCTGATGATCTTATATCATGATCGATTGTATAGGTGTCTCTCATTTCAGTTCATTTTAGAGATTGTGTGATTAAATGTTTTTTTTAAGTTGTAAACTGAACGCTGGGATGTCATTCCTTTTAACAGTCCAGTTAGTACGATTTAGGGGGATTTAGGAGGACGTAATTATGGAAATGAAATATAATAACCATTATATATGTATAATTATGTTTTCATTAGTGTATAATCACATGCAAGTATGAATCACTGTGTTTTTGGTACCTTAGAATGAGCTGTTTATACCATTTGAGTAGGGCAGTGCAACATGACAGTACATACAGTATATATATATATATATATTGTTGTAACGATAGACAAATGTATCGTGTATCGTTTTATATTATGCTATGTCATTTATCGTGTCAAAAATCACACTTTCTACAGCAACATTTTGTGGAGGAGAGTGAATTTGACACAGAATGGGTTCATTCTGAGCAGGAAAGGGCTCTGACCAGCCTTGACAAAACAAAGAGCTGGTACTGTGGTTGTTTTTATTAAATTCCAAATGAAAGAAGAAAATAGTCCAAAGTACAATTACTAGTTTAAACCATTTCTTACTGAACAACTGGGGTCACCTCACGGAGCCTGCCGTGTTGCTCTGCCGTGTGTCTACAGTAGCTCACAACGGACTTCTCCATTTTTTTTTCTCCCATTTTTATAGTGGGTGGCATCCAGCATTAAGGTGCATTATCATCATCACATGTTTCAGTGTAGACCAGAGTTAATATCTCCTGAATTAAAGTACCCAGAACAAAACAAACATGAGCTCTAAAGAGAGACTTTCACATTTTATTGTATTATTCTCACCTTTTTGTTCACTGCTAATTACAACTCTCTTGAATTGTCCAATAAACCGACTTATTAATTATTATTTTCATACCAAAAGAATGATATAGTCGAAATAGTGCTATCTTTGATGTCATATTGCATTTAATTGTCGAGAAAGTGAAATCCATCTGTTGTCTCTCGACTGTTTGTATTCTACAGTACATTCTAAAACTGAGAAGAAAGATCGCACTTCAAATTGTGGATCAAGACTGTTACTAAACTTTGTGATATAATCCTTTGGCCAGATCGCCCACCCTGACACTGTCATCATTATTCATCAACAGCACATGAAAGGAGAATAAATGAATAGATTTAAGTGAGCACTAACTCATATGAAACAATCTGGGGATTTAGACTTAAGCGCTAGGAAGGAGTCTTCGTTTTAGAGCAGATCTCTAGTTTTTATGTGAGCTTGTGTCTGCGAGGCGAGCATCCCGGTGTAAGACTGCATTTCTCCGTGTGTGGGAAGACCTTATGTGTTCGTGATTGTGTGTGCGAGCGTTTGGTGTGAAGATGAGTGCTCAGACTGGAGGAATATAGCCCAGGGGAAGAGCTGTAGAGGAGGGAAGGAACAAAAAGGAGTGAAATATCAGAGGAGTATGGGTGACCCCAGGGTGACTCTGTGCCCTTTTCCTCTGTATTGGATGACGGGTGTCTTATTTACCTGATTGATATGATGATTCCTTTTTTCTGTCTACCGGAGGGAAGAGGAATAATTCAATTCAAAACCCAGCAGTACAGTAGGTCATTACAGCAGCATAGCTTCCCGGCTGTAATTCTCAGTTCCAGTTCTCTGAGTGCGGACAATAGAGAATGTCTGATTCATTTAATGTGATGGGCAGCAGAAGATTGAGTTCATGATTGCAGTCTGAATTTCCTGACTGAATTAAACCTGCACAGTCCAGCGTTGTGTGCTGAAATACAGCATATACATTACATCAGCTCAGTAGGGCTTTTAAGGAGAAGGACCAGGTTTTGTTTTCCTACATGTGTCCTTTTTGGGTAAGAGATGATGACAGTACCAGACCAGGAGTGGCCTTTGTTGGTGCCTTGAGGTATCACTCTGTGCTCCCTCATGGCACATCTTACTTAGTGGAGTGCAGATTTTTTGAGTCATCTAATCCCTGTGTCAAGTATCATCACATTTCGGAAGCATCGCAGACCTGTTATTAAAAGCTTAGGCATGTGTAAACCTCTTCATCTGTATCCCTGGAGAGAGAGGTGATGTCAGTTTGATTTGATCCTCTTCACTTCTCATCCCACCCAGCATGCACAGCGATGCTCTCCATGAGGATGGCCAATAAAGTGTGGATCACATGGAGGATAAAACATGACATGGGACATAACAGTCTTCATTCATTCATGTGACAGGTGCTCAATCTGTAGTGATATATTCAAACACTTTGAGTATATATTATATTGATTTTCTGCACTGTAAACTCCATAACTAGCATTTATTTTTGTCAGTTTCTCTGGCAACTGTCTCTGGCAGCACTTGGGTACCAGCTAAACCCAATGCAGCTAGTATAGCACTTCTGCTTTAAATTCTGCCATCATGAAGGTTATTATCATGTATTACTGTGTAATATTGTGTCTTGATTGTGCACAATGTATTTTCACACTGGAAATGTAGTCTAGAGACAGAGGCATCCTTTTCTAATAATGATATGCTACTTAAGTCTCAAATTGTACAAATATGGTAAGAATTTGTTAATGTTAAAATGCTACAAGCACAATAGCACCTTTTTCAATGAGTCACAGTGAAACCCTGTTGTATCACTCACATAGTAGTGTTGTAGATGTGTTTAACAAGCTTTGAGTCAAACAAAACACACTGATATTTATCTATGTTTTTGTCTAATAACAAAAAACTATTTACGCTATACAAAACATTTCCATTCGTTGAGTAAAATAGTAAACATATTCTATCTGGTTTACATATTAAAGGGCTGGGTACCCCAAATGTCTAGCCCATTTACTTGCTTCCTACCTTGTTGTTTAGCGTTCTTAAGTCAGGCAAACTTGAGTTGCACGCATGCACGACGTATGAAAAATTCCATGTCAATGTATCGATGCACAATGAAAACATGTATATACAGCTGCATTTCAAAATTGGTTGCTGAGATAAAATTCTGTAAGTACTGGCCAATCAGAAGTGTTCAGAACTAGAAGCTCCACCTCCAAGCTTCCTGAATTATCAGAAATTACTACTACCCCCTGAGCAGGGAGTCTTTTAGGGGTAAAACAAAGTCCCCAGAAGTAAATTTAGTTCCTGGTCCCTGTGGTCCCGCCAAAGGTTCCTAGTTCCTGGGGAACGTTCCTTCAGTGGAAACATGGCATTAGACTGTATTTGTCCCACTGCCACTGGTGATGACATACTGTATGTCAGCCAATCCACTGATGGTTGAATGTTATGTTGAGCTGGGCTTACCCTCTGTGCACATTCCTTCAACCTTGGTCGTATGGTCATTAAAAAATTATTCTGATTAAAGTCTTCATCTCTGGAGCACATCTCCCTTTAAAGGATGTGATCCTCAAGTCTCAAATACATGCCGTGTCCCATGTTTAACTGCCTCCATTCTCACTTCAAAAGGTCTTCTTTCTGTGTGTGTGTCTTTGTTTGTTCGTGTGTCTGTGTATAAGATCACACGTTTGTTGAACAGAGGCACGTGGGTTGTCTTGTGGCGCAGGATTTACTAGCCAGCTCGGAGGATAGTGGTGTCACCCTCCCTCTAATTGGCTGACCCTAGAGATTTTTCTCGAGGAGATGCGGAGCCAGGTGCCCACCCCTTTCTCTTTCTCCTCGAGTACATTCCTCCATCCCTCCCATAATCAATTCTCCTGCCTCGATATAGTCTACAACTCCTTCTCTCTCTCTCTCTCTCTCTCTCTCTCTCTCTCTCTCCCTTTCTGCTGCAGCTACTTGCGGCACATTGCAACACTGCAAGATCATGCATTCGATTCTTAACACCTCCCTTTCTTCTCCTAACCTCCAGAATCCGTACTAAACACTGTGGATCCAGATTGAGAGAGAGAAAATGGCAATGGAGATTAAGTGAGCAACAGAGAGATGCAGGAGGGGGAATGGAGCATCAGTCATTTTTACTGTTACAGCTGTCTAATGTTTTCAGTAGGCTCGAAAGAAAAGAAAATGGGAGTGCTGTGTAGGTAGATATGGAATAATCAAATTCCACCTCACACATTTATAAATCGTATGATTTAGTAAACAGACATTTGTTCAGATAATGTTTTTGCTGCGCCTTCCCCTCCATATTAAATCAGTTTGAATCACAAACTGGGGAAGATAACAGAGGAGGGGGTCGGACCTTGGGGAATGTAGCAGTATCGGCGCAGGATGAAGGAGAATCTACGTGTATGCAGCAGCTTTACAAGGTCAAGCGCTCCTTGCACACCATCACATGTAAGCACACATGTATGAAGACTTGGCACACACACATCGACTGTCAGCCAGCCCTTACTCAGCACAGCGTTGGGATGCTCTGTGAGAGAGTTGGATGTCGCCACCTAGTGATAGTGTAGAGGACTTTCTAATCACAATATGAACACTGACATCATCTCATTTCTGCGTCCTCCTGCCTGTCTGCCAGTCAAGAATGCTTTTTTTTTCCCTTGAACATCTGCAGAGCTGCCTTCTCTCTCACAATTAAACATTTCCTCATTTTAAATATATTATGACCAACACTTTTAGTATCTTGTGAAGCAGAGAAAAGTTCATCTTGCGCTGTAAATCAGTTAGAGGAGAACAGTGCAATACTTTGATGCTTCTGCTTCTGCCCTTGAATCTCCTGCCCCTGTGTGTGTGTGCAATAACCTGACCCTATTGAACACCAGCATCTGGCCCAGCGATGGCTCTAATTATCTCCCTCAGAAACACAAAATATGCTGTTCTTTAGCGGACTACACCCTAACAGTAGATGCTCGTACATCTATATTTCATTTCCTGTACAGCAACATGCTGCACTGAAAATCCATCTTCCCCATATGGATTAGGTCAGCCAGTTGTGCACTATGCCCCCTTTGATTTTGTTGTTTCAAGCCCAGTTTGGTCCACGTCCCATCGTGTTAATCAGGGAGTTATGGAGAGACCGACAGTTTCAGGATCTGGCATGTCTTTCAGGTGAATAATTTATTTTTATCGACAGCTGGAGTTAAATCTTGACTACTCTGCATTTGGCTGCTTTCACCATGTGCTTTTCTCTTACCCCTTGGCCACTCTTCTCTTTTTTCCCATCACCCCCACTCCCCCTTTAAGTGAAAGAGAATATATAGCTGGGCTTGAGGCACAGCAGGACAGTTTGCTGGTAATGGAGAAAATGTTTGCCAGAGCATAGAGTATTGTGACTTTGGCCTCAGCACACCCTTAGGCACCGACCTTTAATTGCCTGCACACTGTTGGAACGCTTCTGCATCTGACTCTAATGTGTGCACGTCTGCCTGTGAGTGCAGTAGATGTGAGTGTATGGGGCTCATTGTGGCTTCCTCTTTGTATGACCGTGTTACGGCCTCTGGGCCATTCCACGTGTGACTAAAATAACTCCTAGATCAATGTTTTGATTTAGTGTCCCACCCAGCAACACTTTAAAGAAACTGTCACAGCTCTACAGTATTTAATCATGCTTAAAACCTTTCACCGTCGGTACTGTTGAAGCTTATAATATTTTCATGAACCTGTCATGTCTATTCTGAATCTCACATGTAAAGTTTAGTATCTTTGGTAAGGGTTAAGATGTGTAAACATTTTCAGCTGTGATCCCGTAACACATAAGTAATTTGTCAGTATGCATTAAAAAGATATTTTACAAGTGCAGTCCTGGTTGGTTTTCAGTTTTCTAATGTGTTTAAACCCTGTCTAGATATCACTGTTGTAATCTATCTATTGATTTAGATTGTATGCATTTAGTGGTGTGTTCCTTATATTATTACAATTTTCCTAAAATTAGATTTAAACAATTAAATCGGAACTCCTGTATCATTATATGACCAGATTCTTGTCAATACACAGCTCTACAGTTTTCTGTTCTGTTGTCAGCGCTCTTCCTGTCTCTGTTTCCCAAAGAAAGGGTAAAATCACTTAACATTTTCTTTAAAATCCTTTTTCATGGGAATAGCACAGTCTAAAGTGTAAAGACACTCCCATCCATGCTCCTCTCTTGTTTTCTCCGTCTCTTCTGTCTCTCCATTGAGCCCCCCCCCCTTCTTTTTGTCCTTTGTCTGAAGGTCATCATAAAGCAACTTCACATTAAAGACTTTGTACTGTTTTCCCATCATTCATCAGTTTTCTTACCCCACATCCCCTACTGTCATTCCGTTCTTGTCATTTTTGCAATTCTTGCTTCCTGCTGAGTTGATGAAACTGAATCCACTTTGTCACCTACTCACGTTTTATTTATTCCCACCCATTTTTCAACCTTTAGTGCTTCTTCCATCTTCATGTACTCATGCCGTCTTTGAGGCGTCGTTCATCTGATGGATCATATCAGATGATATTAACAATGGAAATATCATGTCCTGTGTGTCATTATACATTATATACGGCACAATTAACAACAACTGCAGCATACTTTACTATCTGCTACTGATTCAAGCATTCACTTATCTCATATTGTTTAAACCTATAGTTACTACTTATGTGGTCTATTTAAAAAACAGAATTTAATTTGTTTCATTGTGGTTTTTCCTGCATATTTTGTAAGTACAATCTACTTTGATAGATTTATTTTTGTGTATAAACTTGTTTCGACACTGTAGTATCCCTGAACTTTTCAGCCTCAGTTGTTATGCAATGTGCTTAGAATATCCTGATATTGAGCAGAGGTGTATGGGTGAGTGTGAAAATCTGGCTTGTAGGTGCAGTAAAATGTTTTGTTTTAGTGTTATTTCGCTTTAACAGTTTAAATCCACAATAAACTGTAGGTTAGCTCAGGCGTTATTTGTCTTCTGATGTCTGCTGACACATTTTAGATCCTGCAGTTTGTAATCTCTCTTTTTTTGGCCTAAACCTCTATGCTACTAGAAGTTTTGTTGGCAATTTATCTTCAGTCATCTAGATTTAAATGTCATACTGCTCTTATCACCTTAAAATGCAAATTAAATGTGGATGCGACATTAAATTCGATATTTAAAAATGCTATTTTTTAACTTGACTGTATGCTCTATGACTATGAGTGATGAGAGTTTACTAGTGTATGCCTTATAAACAGCTGTATTAATAAGTCAGATTTTAATGAGTAGAGACAGAGCTGTTGAAGCATCTGGAAATAACAGACAGTAATGGCATGTGATAGACTGACCAGCAGTTTAACCTTGAGTATCTTTTACACAGAAAGTGCATCTGTTAGATGTGATGTAGAATAAAAGGTTTAATTGACTATTTTGATTCATTAAAGATGGATTGATATGATAAGACAGATGAAACATGAGCTGGAATTAGCTCCCTCTGCTGGCTGCAGCACGGTCGCATCTCCTTTCAATTTACCTTCATTGTGACTCGGTCAGCATCCGAGCAGGTTTACCGCACAGCTTGATGCAGTCAGGATGCTGACAGTTGATTCAAAGATCATCCGCAAGACATGGACATGTCCTGAGGAGAGTAAAACGGAGAGAGGACAGGAAGTGTGAAGGACCTGCCTTCGCGATGTGGGAGGAATCAGTTGTTTGTGTTTGGTGTGTGTCGCCTGGAGGGCTCTGTCTTTATCCGACACACACAGAGTCACACATTGCCCCAGATACCAGTCGAGCATGCAGTACACACACAAGCTGTGTTCACACCCGCCTCTCCCTTTGCTCCAGTGCAGTAATTCAATGCTGTTCTGCAATACTGTTACGCAGAGTCATCAATTATTCATTAAGGAATTCTGCACTTGTTCAGTCATGGGCTTGATTGTCACAGAGAGGAAATTCAAGGATGAAGAGGTTAGAACAGATTTTTGATGATCATTTCCCAAATATCTAAGAGAAACAGTATATTTAGTGACTGTTAACCCCAGTGCTATTGATTGTACCTGTAGTGTAATGAAATATGTTCTACTCCTAACCTTACATTGTAGTCGCCATAGATGACCCAGAGCATCTGATTTATTTGTGCCTGTGGGGAACATCTGTCTAACTGCCAATAAGGCATCAATATCTCTCTACATGCTCCTCATAAACTCAACATCTGGATCCATCTTCTCTGCATACATAAGTTAGGTGGCTCCTATAAATAACTTCATGACCACAGTTCATTAAGGACGGCGCCACGCTGTTTTATTAACTAAAAGTTACAGTGAATGTCTTCTGACTCCGAAGCCGGTTGCTGCTCGTTTCAGGGCAGAATTCAATAAAGTCATCAAGCAAGACAGAGAGATTTGTAGGCTGTTTTGTGCTCGATAAGTAGCTAGCCTCAAGTGTTTTGCATAATTATGATAATGATCCCCATTCACCTGTACACAAACAGTGACAGAAATGATGCGTTTCCACATCATTTCTGTCACAATGTAGTTTTTAATTATGCGTTCCAGTGTTCAATGCCAATAAATGGCTCTTCTTCTTCATTAGGTGTACTGTATGTGAATAAATAAACTGTTGTCAGGCTTATGCTGCAATAGTGACATAAAATGAAGAAACGAGACTATCGGGGATTGCAGACTCTCACCCCCTTAGATCATGTCCACCACACTCTGTAATTCAACTATGATGTGAATACACTAAAAGAAACCTGTTATTAATCAATTTCTTGACCCTTAAAACATTCTCCCGGGATTTGGATTCATGTTTCTATCATCAATTGTTACTCGGGGTGAAGTGGATACGATTTCAGTGTCAATACAGTGAGTTCTATTATCAGGCTGAGTTTGAATGTCCATCAAATATGATGGATTTAGAAATGAGAATATGCTCTTGCGTCTTTCAGATAGATAGATAGATAGATAGATAGA
>JAPQRN010021979.1:0-26647 GCA_037367275.1 Coranthus polyacanthus | reverse complement strand
TGAAGCCGTACAAAAATGCAAAATAATAATAATACATAATACATTACAATGGTGGGAGTAAAAGTAAAAAGTTGTCATAAAAATAAATACACAAGTAAAGTACAGATACCTGAAAAACTCTAGTGAAGTGCAGTAACAAATTATTTGGGCTGTGTTGTTTCCAACCTCTGCTTGTCAGCTTTTAATTTCTGAATGTCATGTAAAAAGTTAATGAAAGCCTGAAACCTGCACTGCTCCCAAGAAATATTAAAAATCATACTTGACACTGTCCCAACACAAACAAATTTTGTTTTAGCTTAATTTCCTCCGAAATGGATGTTTGGGTTGGCCCGGCAAAAGAGCGGTTCGAGGTCCTGACCACAAACCATAATGGTCCTGGTTCAAGACCCTTTGTTGCATTTTTTTTTTCTTTTTCCACTCCGACTTCCTGCCTTCAATCTACTATACTTAAATATGAAGACAAGAAAATGCCCCAAAATACCAAAAATGGCTATTTGAGTCAATAAAGGCAAAAAACAAACAGGGTTTTTCTAAAATAGCTACAATTATCTGGCTTTCAAAAACACTGGGAAATGACAAACCCTGTTCATCCAGACCACTAACACAAATACCTTCATACAAACACATACACATTTACTCCAGGGTACAGTGATATATTGAGTTGATAGCAGTCTTTTAATAAAAAACAGATGCTGATCGGTGATGTGGAGATTCTACACTGTGCACGGAAAAAAAACACGTGTTCCTTGTAAACACTGCAATGAAACACATTTCTACTCACATACTGTATGTTTTTAGAAAAACCAATCAAACAAAAAGACTGAATGTTTACAGTGTGCCAGCACCAAATGCTAGAAGTACAGATACTTGTGTTAAAAAATAGCCTCACATCATCCACATTGGTATCAAGGATGGATTAAGAATGGAGAGACCTCTGGACACAACCTTAGACCCTCCCTCGCTCACTCCACACACACACACAGTCCAGGTTTACAGTCATAGGTTTTCTGCATAGGCGACTCGCTGTTGGAAACACCTGTAGCTCATACAGGATCCACACTGACAGACTATGATTACAATCCAAAAGACGATATCAACACCTGGAGATATGTTCTATCAAACATGTACACATGTCAACACATCAACACATGCACTTCTATGATTTAGATTATTCTGTCAATCACAGACAGATACAATGACTGGTTAATTCTGACATGCATTAGTAAACCTTTATCAGCTTGTAATTCATATCATACAAGATTTTCACATCCTGATAAATAGACACAATGACACAACAGACAGAACTTTCCCAAAAACAACCAATATCAAGTGAACTTCTCACTGAATAAACACAACAATATGCAGGACAGTCCATGAAGTGAAACAGGGAAAAAGGTGATACGATGCAGCAGACACACTAAGCACACAACATGTGAGTACTCTGATAAATGATGCTATATAGTTTTTATCTGTCACCACTTATCTACCAGAGTAAATCACTGTCAACACAAGATCTCATGTTTTGTTATTTAGCCTTTCTGAGGTTGGTTCATAGTTCAATTAATGAACTGTATTTCATGACTAAACTCCCGCTACTTCGGTCCCGTCATGAATAATCTAGCCGAGTCTAGTTGAAATAGTTCGGTTCTAACAGATCGACTGTGCTTCTGCTAAATTGACACCTACCGATTCTCTGCGGTCCAGTTGAGACGGGCTCAGGTGGAGCTGAGGCCGGAGCGGGTCAACAGGTGTCGTGCACATTCTCTGGTCCTCATTGATGCTAGTCTAGTTCACAGATAAACTAGTGTCCGCTGTAACTCTCCTCCTTTAGCCATTTTCCTCCTCAGAGCAGGCTCTCTGCTAACTAGCCAAATTTTGGAAAATAAAGTCCCGATAGTCCATTTGTTTTTTCTGAGGTGCAATATTTCTGCTGGCCTTTTCCTTTTTTGAGTTCCCTGTGCTTCTCCGCAGCTCCACCGTTTTTTCCATTTTATATTTTGTTAGTTAGCAGCTAACTTTAACATCCACTCTGCCTCTGTTAAATCTCCCTCTCGTGTCTTGCTACGTCGTGTACGTCATTACGTCTGTCATGTGTGACATGCACGCCCTCCTGCTGCTCTTTAAACCAAGGGGTCACTTTTCTTATTGTTCCGTCCGTGTAGGTTGAAATCATTCTTGATGTTGTGGCGATGTGCAGTGATGCAAAATAAAAAAAAAATTGCCAATTCCCCTCGAATGCATTAAAAACAAAGTAACGAGCCTGTTTTGATAATGTATGGAGTAGAAACTACAGATATATGAGTTAAAATGCAGGGAGTAAAAGTAAAAAGTCGTCAGAAAAAAAATATTCAAGTACAGATACCTGAAAAATCTACTTAAGTGCAGTAACATATTTTGTTACTGTTTAATATGAAGACAAGATGATTATTTCAATTTACAGCAGGAATAAACGTGTTTACAGAAGAAAAACCCTTATTTGGTCTCTTAATGGTTAATTTCCTTGTACAGGGTTCATTTTACACCACTTCAATTACTGTATATTGGATTAAAGTTATGCATGAATTAAGGGCGTGGTCACTGTGAGTGACAGGTGAGGGTGTGTAAAGCTTGCCTGACACTGAGTCAACTTTTCAGAGCTTATGTTTATTTAATGTACATTAGTTAATTTACGTTGGATTATATGGTCTGTCAGCTACCCTGCTAATTAGCCCGGCTAGCGCAAATTAGTGTGTATACAAAACCAGCATTTATCAAGTAGCTTATATTACTTGGTGCTGTTTAACATGAGTGTTAGTTAGCGGTGCGTTAGCATTAGCTTGGTGAGTTTGAGCTCCTGCTCTTCACCAGCTCCACCTTCTTCATCTAATATGGTCACTTCTGTTTATTGAAAACATAAAATATGTCTTTTTCATTGACAGACAGCTCCACTGTAGTTGTACTGTTAATGTTTTAACATTCACACACATATTGTTTAAGTAGTTGAAATTACTTGGTGGTAATGCTGCCTCTACCAAGTAGGCAATGTGCACCAAAATATCCTCATGATCATCATCATGGCTGAATGGATATATTCCTGGACTCCCATGTAGGAGACCAAGCATCATTGCTTTGTGGTGGCCACCACAAAGCAATGATGCTTTGGGTATGAACAATGTGGGCGATATGCGATGCCGATACGTTAATTTATCTTTTTACTTTATATTTGCATTGTTTTGTTGCTGACCCGCTAGCAAGCCAACCACTAGCGGGCTGACCTCACAGTTCTCATGAACGATGACTACTTGGTAACCTATTGAACTGGAATAGACTAGTACTACTGACACAGAACTGCATGGAGTGCTAGAGTATAGGATGCTGTGACTGAGCTGTCAGTCCCCACAGGGAACTCATACAACAACAGATCAACATCAGCCTCTGGTGAACGTCATCTTAATTGCCAATAGGCTGATGGCAGTCAAAAAAGTGGATATCAGCTGACACCAATACTTGGCCGACAGATCACTGCATCCCTACTATTACATATGAGGTCCATATTAATGTTGCTATTTCCAGCTGAACTCTGCAAGAAATAGCTCATATTTGGGCTATACTGTATTATCCAACACAAAAATAATTTCCTGCTTCAAAACTACACCCTCAAAATTGCATCCACTACCTACTGTAATTCAAGTCTCCAGAGTGTTTCTGGATGCACCAGGCGTTGCTGACAGCACCCCAGTATCCAGCCCGCTCCTCCCATTGGGTGTTGAAGCATTCCATTGCTCCACCCAATCTGAAGCTTCAGGCTCATTTTATTTCAATTAATTAGCATAAATGTATGCTTGTGACTCCTCTGCATCCCCACCCCCCTCCTCTCCGGCACCCCCTGATGATCTAGTATGCAAATGTTAATTAGAAATTGATGTATTGCAGGAGGGTTTAAAGTAATGACATCCCAGAGGGGAACCTTCACCATAAAATGCAGTAATCCTCACTGACAGTGTAGCTTCTGTAGCACAAGGTGTCTAGAAATGCACCTCCAAGCCAAAAACGTCTGGTACACATTACGCACATCAAATGTTGAGCAAAAACAGGGAAGGATATTAAGATTTCAATATGGAGTGGAGAGCACTCTGAACAACTGATCGTTAGGTCTGATTTATAAAAGGCTGCAAAAGCACTTGTTTGACTTATGACTTACTCCTTACAAATGGCTTGATTTAAGACCTTTTGGGGAAACAGAAGGTCAACAATATTGGAACAGACATTTACTATAGACTATGTATTTCTCAATTTCTAAGAACAGGTTCCATTCACACTGAGATGAGCTGAAAACATGCAACTACTTGCAAAGCTTATCAAAGCTTGCAGCATTCTGAAAACCTTATACTTTGGTCAAGGGCACCGACAGGAGAATGAACTTAGCATACATGCTTTGATGGTGGGGGAAACCAGAGAACAACATGCAAACTGCACACAGAAAGGCCCTGGTCCAACTGGTGATCAAGCTTGGAACCTTCTTGCTGTGAGGCGACAGTGCTAACCACTGAACTACCATGCCACCCAAGTCTTGTTGACTTTTTACCTTTTATGAGAGTAATGAGAGCAACCAGACAAGAGCAGTGTGAGAAAAATGAACTGCCTTTGGCAGACATGTCCGACAAAATCCACAAGACAACAAATCTTAACACTTACCTAGTGAGGAAATGTAAGGGAAACTTATAGACACTGTGGATGCTACGACCAATACAATCAAGAATGCACAAGACAAAAACAAAGACATCAAAGACATTTTCAAGCCAAACTTAGCCACAATGCGGTGAGGTTCAAAGTAATTGTAGTATCTATAGCTCATGTTATTGCTAAGGACTTAAGACCTTACGGTGTAGCTGAGAGTGTGGGCTTTTGTGACATATATCAACACCACAGCTTGACAGATACACTAAGGATGAGGAGATTAATGATAATTCAATTAACCACAGTGTACATTTCTACTGCTTTAATTTCAATAAAGTCAACATTATCCAGTTGTTGTTCTAGATCACTCATCGGAGTGAGCCCTGCTAAGACATAGATGAATGGTTTCTATCTACTGAAAGGCTAGGGGCTTGTAATTTGAAATGATCAAGAACGAGTTGAGTCTGGATTACAAGCTCAATGCTGTGAGGAGAACAAGAGATCAAACAGGAGATCAAAATGAGGCTTCGTACTAAATATGACCAATTTTACTTCTCAAACAGAGGGAATTAGAAATAAAGGCCTGCCTCTAATACAAGCCTTCTTCAAATAAAGACCTGGTACCTTCTGCCGTCCAGGTAAATAAAGACCACAATTTGAGCAAATATGGCACATTTAATATTATATTATGTACAGTTTCTAAGTTGTCCCCATTGTTACATCCTTCAGAAAAGTAAAAAAAGATGCAAGACATCAAGGCTGCTAATAATCGTAAACATGGTGTGATTTATAGTCTATGTCTATAGTATATGTCTTTAACACACATTTACAGATAGAGAAAACTGAAAAAATACACATTATTATGAAGAATAGATTGATTATGTTTATGCATACCACATGTGACCATGGCAAAAGCATGATGATTAAATGGGAGTAACTTGTAACAATATGGACACTTGTTTTTACTCTTAATGCAAGGGAGGATCTTGTTGGAGAAAGTCCCAAGGCTAATTGGAAACAATGGGATAGTGAACTGGGTTAAAGAATTGTCAAGAGTAAATTACTACCCTGCAATATATTTAAGGGGAAAACCCATGAAACTGAAGCTTAGTGACCTTTTTATGAACACATAATGAGGATGTGAGCATGTCCCTTTGCAAAGTGCATAGTCTATATTACAAGAAAAAAACACTAATTCTCCTCTTCACCTCTCATCTATAAGGTGGATTTTCTTACTCCCCTTCTCAGACTGAGTCACATTGCTTTAATATGGATCACCAAATGTGTCTCACTGCATTTTATGCCCAACATTACCCTGACTCAAAATGTATATTTCATGGCACAGAATACATTATGTGCACAAAATGCACCTTGAGGTGCTAAATATTGCTTTCTATGGCATGTAATGTTTCTCTTGCAACAAAATGAAGAAAATGAATTAGTAATAATTATAATAAAATTACCATATCATTATCATAATCATTGCAACATTTGGGAACCAATGCACTTTAATGACATTGTGGCACAAAATATACTTCAGGCAAAAAAAGCTACTATTTTGGCACCTCAAAACTGGTTGCTTCAAACCATGACTTGTCCATGTCTAGTGATGTTTTTAATTAGCTCAAAATGTGATGCCAAAACTGCCAAAAGGAACGTCTGATGACATTAAAGGAGCAGTGTGTAAGTTTTACAGGGATTTGGAAGGATCTAATTACAGAAATGGGATATCATATTCATAATTATGTTTTCATTAGTGTATCGTTGCCTGAAAATATGAATCATTGGGTTTTCATTACCTTAGAATGGGCCGTTTATATCAACAGAGGGATTGGGTTGTATGTATTGCTGCCATGTTTCTAGCCTCGAATGGACTTCTTGTTGTTTTTTCCATCTTATGGCAGGTGGTATCCAACAGTGTTGGTATTAGCTTGGTGAGATTCACCCCTTCCCCCTGTCACTGGAAATCCAATTTGTTCTAAGCATGTGCAAGAACACTACTTCTCTCGTATTTCAAAATAAAAAGTGTTATAGATTCTTTCGTATAACTAGGGGTGAAATAGAAGTATTAGAAATCAAGATATTTCATATTAAATAAACACTTATTTTTCTATACATGGTGCTGATGAAATAGAGAGCTAGCTACATTTTCTTTATTCATTGAATTCAACTTTGTCACAAACATTCATAGAACATCGACAAGTGTTAGTGTTATAAATAAATAAATAATACAGCAATAGAGTTACTAGAATAAAGATAAGGTAACATACAAGTACCAATATAAAATTAATGTAAACAAAAGCCCTGACTATTTTAGGTTTTTAAAATCACTTCACCTCTCACTCTGCCTGAAATGGCGAGCAGCCGTTAACTTCCTAGCTCACATTAGCCGCTGTTAGCTCACTAGCTGATTAAACTGTTTGGAAAAAAACATCATTGTATTTGACAAAAAAAAATTATCTTATATTTCATAACTACGAGAACCAAAGGCAACACATTTATATTCATTGTCATTAAATCTCAGAAAGCATGGTAAATTACATATAAATACGAGTGACAGGAAGTAGTATTCTCGCACAGGCGTACAACAAATCAGGTTTCCGGTGTGATCGGGTAATGACAGTACCCAGCTAAACTAGGGATGTGCAATACCACTATTTTTCCTTTCGATCCCATACAGGGTGATACCAAGGCTAGTACCCCGATACCGATACTTTTAGATGTCCAACTTATGTATATGAAAAAAAAAGTTTTACAATGAAAACTTGTGAATGTGATTATGAAAATGTATTTTATACCTCTGTATAAGAATTAAACAAGCTGCCAAATATCAAACTTTGTTTTTTCTTTAATCAGAGCAATTAAAGACAATCTATGCAACCAACAGGTCAACGGAAAATAAGAACAGCTCATCTGACTTAGATATAATTCTTTTTGGACCAGATAGAGTGGTCTTCAGGTTAAAACCTCACAGAATTTGAACTCGAACTACAACAAAGTTCACATTCTGGATTGACTATCATTTTACATTCATATGTTTTTGTTTAGAAACAATGAATGTTGATATGATCCCCCTTCAGTCTGTTTCTTCTCGCTTCATTTGAGCTTACTGCAGTGAAATATGTCCAAATGATGCTCCTTTTCTGCTCTGACATGCTGCGCTTCTTTCTCCTCTGCTGTGACTGACGAGCGATGGCTGCTGGGCCGGCACGTGTGTGCATGTGACGCACATATCAGTGCACGAGCTGTCGACCGTGGCCAAGGCGGACTGGAAAGGGAAGCCAGACGGAAAAGTAGTTCCATATCCGACACAATGTATTGACCACAAGTTTCACTTTTTTTTTTTTACTTATATAAAATTGATTACAGATTCAGTGTCATAAATGTATTAATATTTCCTGTAAAAGTGGACTTGGAATATTTTGATATTTTGATATAAAGATTGATTTTAAAAAACAGGCCCCCAGATTGGAAGTATCGATACGCACATCACTAAGCTAAACCCTCTTCTCACAGTATGGTCACTTCTGACTCCAAAAAAACAAGATGGCGACTGTAAAACTAGCCAACTCTAGCCTTCAAAATGTAAAAATCAAACAAATAGGTGACATTACTGTGGCTACACCCCCTTGTTTTATACAGTCTATGGTTTAAAGGGTTTGCATTTCCCCACTTACTCCTATGTGGTGCACTTGTTTATTTATATGTTGTGGTTTTATATGTTGAGGTTTTGAGATTTTAGCATTTGAAGCATCTGGTTCCGACTGAGTACAACTAGGTGAGTGGAATTTTGCTTGGAGTACAGCTTCAGATAAGTACCATGGAAAATTCAAAAGCAGAGACAATTCCCTTTTAAGTATATCTCATCATGAATCATAGAAAGTTTCTATGCTAGATGTAAGAGTGGTATGATCATTCCTAGGAACTGGGACATATAAAGTCTGGATGTTTTAGAGCTTTTCTAATGTATGTTTCATTACTTCCACTTGAACATATCTCAGTAGAGAGGATAGCGGCTGATATGTGGGCATATGTACAGTACATCTTGACAATATGCATGTGGATTTTGACAGCACAGATGTGTGACTCTTCAGATGCATCTATCTGTATGTCACCAGAATGCATGGCCATGAGGAAGACCACTTAATTTTATGAGCACCCTGTGTGTGTCTTTATGCTCATCTCTTGTGGTTCACTCCTCACAACCTCAGTACATCTGACGTGACAGCTAATGGTGTTTTAACACCAAAGGCCTTTGAAATGTCGGCACAGTGAGAAATCCAGAAAACAGGGGGAGAGTGGCAGCGGAAGAAAGAGTGAAATAGTGCAAGACAGTGAAACATGACATGAAAAAGACAAAGACAGGGACATAGTGAAAGAACATGGATGTGTGCATGTGTGTGCCCATGAACATGTGGGTGTGCATCATGTCACTCTGCATGTTTGCATGTGTATGTGTCAGAGAGCGACTCGGTGGGAGACAAATTGAGCAATGAAGGAAGAAATAGAAGATTGAAAGGGCTTTTCGCATTTCTCATCGTGGAACAGAACAGCAGCTGAGCGACCCCACTCATCAACCATCAACCTCTGGACTTTATATATATAGATAGATTAAAACATAACTATTTATTCATTTAGCAAAAAAGCTGGTACAAAAACAGCAGCGTGCAGGAAGAAGGCATCAGAAGAATGCCAAGAGTCCTCTGAGCGCTCTGTGACTTATGAGACAATAAAATGTAGAGATGGTGCGACCGCAGCGCTGCAGACAGCAGCATGTGTCCCATCCATCATGATAGTAGGTCTACGGAGAGACATAAACCATTAAGTGCCATCGTTCAAAGAAAATGTCATGTTGTCATTTTCTGCAAAGGCAATAACATGAGCCTATTGTCAGATTATTGATGGGAAGACGCATGGACCGGTTGTATTTGCACAAGAAAAGACCCAAAACCACTGAGACACGGACAGTACGCATTTTAGTTACAGTAAAACTTAAGTTTAGGTGCTAAACTTTTGTCTAACTCCTAGTGTCTCAGAGCAAATCCATGTTAGTAGATGTCAGGCACAAAGCTAAAAAGTTGTTCTTGTAACTAACAAACCAACAAACAAATTAACCGACTGAGGCAGTGTTTTTACGAGACAAAATCACTGCTCCTGTGGGAGTTCAGTGGTTCAGAATAGAGCGATAAAACGGCTTCAGTTCCCCATCAGAAAACAAATGAGGTTTGTGAGACTTCAACTGAAGGACAGGTGGACTGAACACCTTCGATTAGAAGACATTAAACAGTGATTCTTCATACAAATGCCATGACAGGGAGTGATCCAAAACACTTGGATCTACTTCCTCATGAAGATGTGATTTTTTTTAAACAGGAAGTGATGTATTGAGCCTTTCTCACCTATAAATTGGAGATGTTTATGTATTTGCCAGTTTTTATGAGTGTTATCACTAGCATTGATGCGTTTCACCGCAATTATGTCATATAATACTAAAACGTGTTTTAGTATCACTTTAAGCGGTAAAGGCTGAGATCCATGTAGCCAGTGTTGGGGAGTATCTAGTCACACAAAGCGAACTGAACCTCATGTCTTATTAATATAATGTGAAGGCAGATGGCCACCTACCAGAAGCCCGATTCTGTCTGAGGTTTTTTCTTCTGTAATGGAAGTTTTTCCTCCCCGCTGTCACCATGGGCTTGCTCTCAGAAGTTTTGTTGGGTTTCATCTGTGTATAGTATTTTTAAAGCCTTGGCCTTAATTTGTGAAGTGCCTTGAGATAATCGTGTAATGATTGGTGCTATATAAATGAAACTGAACTGAATTGAATGTGTTCATGGACAAAACAAAGGAGGACACAATCTGTGTGTGAACATGTAATAGAAGTAACACTAAGCCACAGCATGAATCAAAGTGAGAGTTCAGAGGTCAAAGCGACTTGAATAACCATTCCTACCTGTTGTCGTATCAGGGTTGATCCACCTTCACTGGCTGTGCCGTGATGGAAGGAGGTTCATGAGCAGAGTGTGGTGTTCTGCTCAGTGTGGACTGTTCATCAGCTTCATCCAGACTCAGACTGAAGCCACTGTGTATTATAGAGCTGGAACGACCTCCAGCAGTGGTGGTCAGGTCAGCAGGGTCCGGTTCTGCGTCTGGCAATTGACAACATGGGTCAGGTGACGTCATTAATTAAGTAACAAAAACCTGTGGAGGTGGTTGTGGTGGAACTCCATATGGACTTAGACACAGGAGACCAGGTTTCATGTCCTTCTTTCATACTATGTTTATTTTTGTGTTTTCTCTCTTTGTCTTTCTTATTTCAGTCCTTCCTGATCCTTTTTCCTGACCCTAACCAAGTTGTTTTTATGCCTCAACCTAACCAAACGGTAACCATGACATTGTCTAGATGTCTGTCATACTATCCTGCAGGTTGAAAAGTGGCGCTCTATGGGCTCTATGGGTTCTATGTGATGCCCCAACCAAGCATCAGTATGTGATGAGTTGGGAGTGAGAATGTGTGGTACTAAAATGTTCACATGTGTGTACGTTCACATAAAGAGACAGCCATTACCTCTGTTCTCTCCCAATAGAGGCTCAAAGTATGACCTTATAAGTGAAAGGTATTGAAACACACACCAAACCACCTTTCACATATAAAGGTCATACACTTTTATTGACTCCCTTTTGAGCGTCATTTACCCTGAAACCTTTATCCAGCACCGCGCTTCCTGTCAGAAGTTTGACATTTTTTCCACATCAAAACTGAATATATTCAGAGTGATCTTACTTTTTGAGTCATAACTAACTCTGAAGGTCATAGTACTAAGAGCAACACACATACACTGTGAAAACTTGATGAAACAGAGGTTGCAGAAGACCCAGCTACATCCAGTCTTGGGATGACATTTTTCTCAAACGCATTATCAAATGTGGCATAATTGCATGAAGTTCTTGAACGGGTCACATGAGCCAGTTTCTCACAGAGGACACGTCCAGTGGGAGAGGATCATGTCATTTGAGACAGCCAGATCAAGGAAGGAAACGTTTCCCCTGCCACATGGGGGACTTAATCAGGACAGCTTTTTGAGCCCATGATGTATCGATGCAGAAGGAGGATAGCGCAGTTTGAATCTTTGATGTCCGTGCCAGTGGGCTAGCTGCATATTTTTCTTGGCGATAAATGATTAAGCGTGTAATGACACTGGCCTGACAGAGGAATATGTGACAGATGTTTTCTTAATTCTTCATTTGCTTTAGTGGGATGTTATGGGTGTGCACGCCAAGAATGTGGAAATGTGGTCAATAAAAAGTACAGAATTTCTCTTTTATCTTCTTCGGCAACAGACAAGTTATATTTAGAAGTGTGTTCCTGAATTTCACACGACATTTATGACTTTCTGTCTTATTTATGCGTCATGTGGTTTAATACTGTTGACATTGTATTGGAATGCATTTCATACAAATCGTGTATCAGTAAGGGTTTCATATCCACATATAATTCCGATGCAATTAAGTAACTTCCATTTGTTCTTACATAGGAGCACATCTGTTAGTGAGACCATGAATGTGTTTCATGTCATGTTTACAGGCTACATACATTGTTGGTCTGGTTCTTTTTTAAATGTATTTCACTACAGATTACAGAATACATGCCCTTAAATGTAATTTGTAACATTTTCCTTTTTGGATTACTTCAACACCGTCTTACATTTTTAGGGCCTGGCCAATTAACCATATGGTTTCCCTCTTGAACCTGTAAGGATTATTATTCTCATTACTCGCTTTTTTAAAGGACTAAACATACTCAAAAATCCATGAACCTTCATGAATCCTCCATGAACACATTCAATTGAGTTCAGTTTTGTTTATATAGCGCCAATCATTACATGATTATCTCAAGGCACTTCAGAAATTCAGATTGAGACTATACAGAGAAAAAAAAGACAGCAAATCATCCAAGAGCAAGCCCAGGGCAACAGCAGGGAGGAAAAATATCTTTTACAGAAGGAAAAACCTCTGACAGAACAGGACTCTGAGTTGGAGGCCGTCTGCCTCGAACGGCTGGGGTTAGTGGAAACACGAGAGAAAAGAAAAGCATAGAGAAAGAACAACAAACAGCACAGACACTGGAGGAAACTTACATTGTCTGTATTTGAGATGGTGTCATTAGTTGGATAAACTATGGTGACTAGACAGTTACCGGTTCAGAGTACAGAATGACAGGAGTGGATGCAGCAGCCCATGTGTTTTAATATAAAGTTTTTAACCTTAACAAGTGTTATTATTTATAAAAGTACAAGTATGTCTATGTCTATAGAGCAGTAGGTACAAATGTAGGTGTGTCTTTATTGGATACATTCCAGGAAAAAAGTAATATATCTTTAAAAGCCAACAGTGAAATATAAACTAAGTCAATGATAGGAATTTTATTCGAGTTTTAGAAATGAACAAATCCACCTCCTGAACCATAGCCTCATACAATATAACGCAATTATTTACACCTTATTCAGAGATCACTCATCTGGAATGAGCACTACATGTTGTCAAGGTTGATGTGAGTGAATGTGAATAAAAACATAGTTACAAATACATCTTTTAACATGTGAAGCTCAAAGACACACTTTCAGACTAATGAACATCCTCTAACAGGCCTTTGATTAGTAATGTTTTATATCACATTTTCACAAGGTTTTTTACAGTACACAGTTTACCTCAATGTTGAAAGATTTTGTAATTGTGCTAGTCATTTTTTTCCCCAAAAATACTTGTCTGAGATTGTGTTTTATAGAATCTTCTCTTTTTGTGGCTGCATGAATGAAAACAAAAAAAAAACATTTTCAAATGAGCAGATTTAAAGTGTGTTCCTGTGCTTCACTGCCAAAACATTGTATTCATGTAATTTCTTAGTCACATTTCATCAATGGTGACAACATGTAGTGTTCACTCCAGATGGGGAAGCTGCAGAAAGAGGATAATGTGTTAATAATTGCATAATCTCATAGCTGGTGGTTGGTAGTGGCTCAGGAGATAGAGTGACTAGTCCACAAGTCTGGGTCTATGTCCAATGTCTTCTGGTCCTCTGGGTCTATGTCCAATGTCTTCTGGTCCTCTGGGTCTATGTCCAGTGTCCAGGTAAAAAGACACACAGTGCAAACTGGATCTGATTGATTTGATTTGTTTGGTGATGCTGCTCCACACATTGTCCTTCAGCTCAGTGTCTATCATTTTTGTGTCCTTTTTCAAACAGAGCAGTATGGCTAAATGGTTCACCATTGTTGTTGTCACATGACGTGTGTTTCACACAACTTGATTGATTGTTATTGATTGTTATTTGAGGTGCAAAGCTCTGAAAAATCCACCTTTTTCTGCAAAAATAAAACATTGCTTTTTCGTTGTGTCATGTTTGCGTTCTGTGTGAAAGTTTCTCACGACATAAGCAACAGTTTGAAAAAATTATGATGTGTGATTTAATCACATGAAAAAAGTCTTTAAAGACTTGCGACCCCCTCTTTGGGAAACATGGACATAAACAAATGTGTCCTGCTTTATGTTTGAATAAAAATGTAACTTAACTTTTATTATATTATTTATTTTTCCTTTTTCTTTATCAAGTTTTTTGAATACAAAAACTGAAAACCAGGTGGACTGAAATATAAACACGTCATTCACAGAGCACCGTGTTAAAACGATGCTTCCATTTAGTTAATTGCTATCAGTTTCATCCATGCTTATTATTTATCTAATGGCTGGATAATTCATCAGCTGCATGACCAGCAGCTGACTGGTGACATCCTGTCATATTTATGTGAGTCGAGCTCAGCCATTATGACCTCATATTTCTTCCCATTACTCTGCTGATTCGTTCATTTAAACACTGTTTGCTGCAACAAATTGTTGACATAACTAAGATTTATGTTGATGTATCTGTTTAATTTCTCTGAACTGACGGCTCATTTTGTTGTTGGAAATGTTCAAGTCGTGTCCTGTTTGGACCCCTTCATTCACCTGCCTCCCCTTGTTCATCCCTACCTATGGAAGGAAAAATAGATTGAAAATAATCGTGACCTTTCCTGCCTTGTGCTGCTCAGCACGACCGTTGGACTCTGAAACATGTAAATCACATGTCCGGAGGAGCACTACTGCTGTGGAGAAACCTACTAAAGAAAGTTTGGTGGTTTTTTTCACCTAACTGAGAAAGATGCTTTGAAGATTTCCAGTTTTTGTGCATTCAGCCCATCCGAACTCTGAACCTATGAAGAACCAAAACAAAAGTCAAAATTTGTTTCCATCTCCAACTCTACCCTTTGAAGTAGATCTAACAGAGAAAATAATCTAATGGCTGCGGGCTATTTTGCCACTTAGATCTCATGTTAAAAACAACAACTCCTGTGCAAACCTGTACAAAAATGACGCTCACCATACTCCACTGATGACTGAATGATGGCTGACATTAAAATTAGATGAAACACTGAGGATATCTGAGCAGAGCTGCTGAAGCTCTTTAAGTGTGAGTGAAGCAGAAATAAATGTGTTCTGAGTTTGTTACACCACAGAACACGTTAGTAACAACCCAGCCAAATATGGATGATTAAAAAATGGACACAGATATAAAATTAGGTTTCAAAATTGTGAAAAAAAAAAAAAAGCTGCGTTCTCTGCTCTGAAACAATGGGGACATATCCACTGTACAGCTAACATATTTTAGCCTATATTTGTTTTCAAAGCCACCAGACTCCTTTGACAAAAACTAGAATTTTACCTTGCAGAACATGGGACTTGCCGGTTAGCTTAGATCAGGCAATGACATTAGAAATGTATTATCATACTGTGTAGTTTTCGTGAGTTTTTTCAGTTTTCAGTTTATCCATTATACTCAAATGTAAAAATCAGTCAAAGAGTCAAGTCAAAGTCAAAAAATGGGTTCAAAGTTTGTAGTGTCTTCACAAGGCAGTTCAGCAGCAAAATATAGTGGTCTAAACCACACCTGTGAGATCTGTATGAGCCAGCAAGAACCATACATAAGTTAATCAGATGTGTCCACTAACCTGGCATCATCATCTCTTCATGCGGTTCCCTCAAATACTAGTACTCATGGGCAGAAATGTGTTTCGTGAGGCTGCAACAACCTTGACCTTTGGCCACCAAAATCTAATCACTTCATCCTTGGATCCAAGTGAATGTTTGGACCAAATTTGAGGAAATTCCTTTAAGGTGTTTCTGAGATATCACGCTCATAGATATATGAGATATAATGTTTTAAAAGTAATGGAGACAGAGTGACCACAAACACACCTTCTTATAGAGATTCACCATGGATGCATCTAATAAACCAGCCCTTACAGACTAAAGGGTCGCCCACACTATAACTATAATGTTGTATGAAAAACCAATACTAATCACCAGTTGTAGGACACAAACTGTGTGCAGACGCAAACTTTAACTTGATGCATGTTTCTTAACTTTTACCCACAAATTTCCCAGCAAAAAGTAGGTTATTAATGCATGTCCCCTCATAAAAAAACTAAATGTGTTACACAAGTTATTCCAACACAAAATACTGCTGTTTCCACAACAGGGTCAGAAAACTGAGGCTTCACAGCTGACTGCACATAATACTCATTAACTTAATTGTTAATCGTCAACCAGCTGCTTTCTCATTCATTATTATTCATATTATTAATGAGAGTAAGAAAATCTAAATGAGTGACATGCAGTTCTTATTTGATGTGATGGACGTGTAAATTCCCTGGCTGTCTGTGATTCTACCATTCATTCAACCACATTCTTCACTGCCATTGTTGTTACACTTGTGATGTGGATGTGAAGTTTATCGTTATCGTCTGGCCGGCCCTTAAGTTGTTTCAATAGCAAACACAGGACTCCTTACAATATCTTTAATTTTAAAATGTAAGCTAGTCTTTTAGATTTGTAGGATATGTTTGGGTCCTGAATGGAGGTGCCATGGACACAGAGTCTGGTGGCTTTGAAGAGGGTTATGGAAACCCTATCTGACATTAAGGTAAAGCAGTGATAATATTTGATTCATTTTATGCTGAAGCTTTGACTTTTTTTGTTTTCACTCACAGGAGGCTACATTGCTTACATTGCATTACTCCTGCTTCTCCAAACTAGGGGAGTTCTGACATGTGTGAGAAGTGCAGCCTCTCTCAGGTGTCACATACTCCTATGGTCATTTTTTGTCTCCCTTTCATGCAAGTAAGTTGTTTCCTCTTATGTAACTAGGAATCTGCATTACTGACTAACATTACCTAGCCACTAATGAGTGGAAAAACAATGGTTGCTAATGCGTTCAAGACTTCATAAACATCCCAGAGGTTGTCTTAATTATGGCTCGAACCATCAGTTTTGTTGGTGCCAAAAAAACCCCACAAAACTGATGGAAAACAGTATACAGTAGACTTACAGTACAGCAACTATATCCTAACATGTAAACTACATTTAGAAACAAATCCCTGAATAGACTTTAAACAGACTATAACCTAGAAAAATACAAATTCATTGGTGACTTTAACATACTGAGCAATACATTCTTATTCCCAAAATGGATTAAAGGCATTTTGAAGTACAGTCTTTTACATTTATCAGCAAGCTCAAAGAACCCTCCTCCATCTGTGTAGCATTATCCTGCCCAGTCATAGTACCTGAGGACAAAATGATCCAAGCGAGTCTGAGTCATGTTGAAATCAGCTTCACATTTCATGTTCCTGTACAATATACTGAGGCTCTCTCGAAAAGACTGTCTTCAGGGCTTCTTCTTCTTCTCTGTAAATGTCATCCTACTTCAGACGTCACTCTGAAAATGTCACCACCACTACCCTTTTCATTAGCTCACCAGCTCTCACCTCAATTATACACCATTTTCCATTAGAGGGATCACACACCCGGGGCGAGGCTCTTCTCGAGCACTGTACAGTTACTCAAGTGTGATTGTGTGAGACTGTGAACTGAAAGCTGTTCTGGATGTTCCAGGGCCGGGTTGTTGTGGTTTGATGTTGTCTGCTGAGCCGTGATCACCTGTTATTGAGATTTCTCCACCATTTCCCACGCTGCAACTGCTGCAAACGAGTGGCAGGCTGTGCAAGCTGTCAGTCATCTCTACAGAAGCACCTGTTTGGAGAGAAAAGCAGCTGTTATTTTGATGTTTTTGCTTTGACTTTGATGAAAGTTTTAAAGTGTTCATGGAGTTGATATATGATATGATAACTGATATATTTTTATTTTTCATCCTTTGTGGAAAAGGTATTTGGGCATTACAAAGTGAAAAGCTACAGAGTACAACATATAAAATACATTCATTATTATTTAATGTACCTTGTACCTTTTCAGTGACTTTATGAGTATCAGTACCCAACCATCTTTGTAATAAAAACATAACTACTGATAGGATGAAATACTGCAAATGTGTCCAAGAAACACAGTCAGAGGTTTATGCATGTGCAGATTTGACATTAACTAGATTAATGATAATAGTAATGATAACAACAACAATAATAATCGCACTAATAGTTTAATAATAAAGAGGTAATGTAATTGTAATTACCATATAATTACATGTGCAGCCATGTAATATGGCAATAATTAACAATTTTGACTTCCTTTAAAGATATTATGGTGATAACAGCCTATAATTGTGTAACATCACAACATAACGACCCCGACCCTCGACCCCTTGTTTGTTTACTTTAATGTATTTTTAATATATCTTTGCACATGTAGGTCAAAGACAAATTGCTGCCATTTGTACATAAAAAGTAGACAAATTATTTCTGTTCTATTCTATTCTTGTTTCTTGTTTAATCAAAATATTGCAGTGATATAACCATCTTATTGTTAGAAGTTTACCATAGTAACCAAAATATTAGTAATTTGCCTCATTGCTATCTTTAATTGTATTTCTTCATTATTTGTTTCTGGTGCATTATTACACTGTTTTATAAGTTTCAGTCTACTACTGCTCAGATATAATCACTGTCAATATAAAACTATTACCTGGTTATTACTTACATAGTAATTACAATGGCATTACTTAATTACCTCTTTGTTATCAAACTATTTCCCCACTATTACCATGTTATTACTGAGCTGTCATATAAAGTGCTACTATAATAATAATATTTTTATACAGCAGTCTGTCAACACATTACCTACAAACATAAAAACACACATACACAAACAAATGCATGATAGTAGGCATTCTCTCTTCTACTATCTGAGTGTTACCATTTTTAAAGTCCCAACAACAACCTCCGAGCTACAACTACACTGGAAAAGGCAAGTTTTGACAGACTTTTATGTGCTGTTTTCTTTTGCAGGAATTTATTCATATCAATACCATGGCTCACTTTCCCACATGTCTACTTGTCCCCCTAAACTGTTTTGCAAAGGCACTGTCCTGTGCTGAGCACCATCCAAGACACAAGAGTGTGATTGGTTTAAAGAAATACAAACAACCCAGAGAGTTTTTACCCTTATTTCAGAATGATAGTGGACTGAGCCGACCTCTCTCTGGAACGATACAACAGAAATGTGGAGATAAGTCTTTGCTATACAAGAGTAACAAAAACAAAAATTGCACAAGCAAACAGAGAGTATTATAAAAAGGCTGACCTATAAAGATGAGTTTTCAGCAGCTGTTGAAAATAACAGATTCAGCGGATTGGGTTGAAATGGCTGTTCTAAAGTTTTGGGGTGACAAACATAAATGTATGGTCATTTAAAATAGGAATGAGGAACAGAAGTCCCTAATCTGAGGATTGGAGAGTCCGGCAGATGGAATAACAACTGTGCTAATATGTCTGGGCCTGGTCACGTACACGTACACCTAATTAGCAACAATTTGAATGCAATTCTGTATTTGATTGGAAGCCATTGAAGGGAGGCGGGAATTAGAGTGATGTGAGATTGACAGCTTATTTTTGTTAACAGCCTTGCTGCCACATTCTGGACCAACTGAAGACTGGCAAGAGAAGACTGAGTGATGTAAGTGAATAGGGAGTTATAATAGTCTAAACACGAAAAGATTAAGGTGTGTACCAGAAGTTGCATTTATTTTGCTGTTATAATGGGTTTGATTTTTGCAATGTTTTCAACTGAAAGACACAAGACCGAATGGGCTTAGTAATATGACATTAAAGTTTACATGTTGGTTAAAAAGAATACCACAGTTCTTTTAGACTTGATGTTGTTATTCAGGGGAACCAATATAGTGACTGACTTCCTTAGCAAAACAATCAGAGCCAATCACAAAGACCTTGGTTTTGTCAGAGGTGAGACGGAGGAAATTCTGACACATCCAATACCAGACAGTCATTAAGGATGGTTATTGAAGTCAATGAGGTTATCAGATTATTAGGTTACAACCTATTGTGTGCATTGTCCTGTATAAACTGATTTCTACATAGTGTATAACCTGGTTTCTTGTAAATGTCACTATAATGAATGTTGGTTTTTGTTGGATTTTTAATGGTAAAAAAATGTAAAATAATGCACGTCATCATGCCAGTTCTGACTTGACTAAATACAATACTCCCATAGCCAGTACACAAAAATTCATAATAATAATTCATTTTCTTTCAGTATAGCACTCAAATATTTTGTAGTAACTCAAGAGGCCTTATACATGTAATTGGATGGATGTCTTTGTGCAGAAAATGAATACAAACCACTTCATGTGCATGCATCCAATACAACAGCCCCATTCCTGCAGAGTTTTTCATATGATGGTGCCCCTCTTTGTGTCAATAGTAAACCTATTATTTGCTGTCTGCCGGCCGTCAAAGTCATCGCCTTCCTTTCTCTCTACAGGCCAAGGGTAATATTTGCTAATGAGTTGCTTTGCTGCTGCCATGGCAACAGGCCCATCAACAGAGTGTGAAGCAGGAGTGGCACCCTTGACACCAACCCATAAAACAAGCCACCCCGGCTGATGATCTGCAATGCATAATGCAGTGCCACAACCCTCATCCAGCCTACTTTCTCGACGTCTGTCTATCCCTTCTTCCATCTTTCACTTTCTTCCGCCTCCCCCTCCCTTTTCCCCAGTCATCCATTCCATCTGGTTTAATCACATTTACTGGAGGCCCTCTGTGCCCTCAACCCTCCCTATCCAAATCAGACAACAGACAGAAGGAACGGCAGAAAAAAACAGAAGGAAAATGTTCCAACGAGCATTTTTCAAAGTTTAAACTCTGGAATGAATATGGATACAACTTTGGGTGGCAAATTTAGACCAGACAAACAGCAGCTACTTGTAAAACATTTCTCTAGCAGAAAAGTCACCTCACCAAAGTCAGAAATCTTTCAGACAGTGACATTACAAAGGCTTGTATATCAAGCCTTATACTGAAGAGTTTTGTAACACATAATTCCCATCTGCAAAACCCAGATTCAAGTCTATGGTATTCCATTTTACTCAAAGTTAAAAAGTGCAGTGTCTTCACAGAGCAGTTCAGAAGGTGCAGTCAAAAAAACAAAATATGTTGGCCTTAACTACAAATATAAGATCTGTATGAGCCACTGAACCAACCCTTCTAAGTTATGCCAAGTTATGCAAGCATTTAAATAGCAAACACTAGGAGGTTAGACACCTTTTGATGGTAACATGGCCAGGACTTCAATATCTTCAATTTTTGAATGTTTAAGCTATTCCTTTAGCCTTGTAGGATCTGTATCGGTCCTAAACGGAAGTGCCATGGATGCTACTGTATGCCAACAATGTTCTACTTACAGAGGAAGAATGCAATGATCTCAAGAGGCTAACTTGCTCAACGTCAAGAAGATGGAGTGCCTAGAAGTCAGCATGCAAACAGACAAAAGCTCAAGAGGTCACCCAGTTCAATATCTGGGATTATTTTAGTTGTTCCAATTTTGTCACCATTCCTGATGCCCACACACAAACCAATACCACACAGCTGAAATGGTACCAAGGTGACCAGTGATACCTCAAGTCAAAGATCTACAGAATGACTGTCTGTCCATCCTGCACAGTACCATGTGCTGGCCAGTGATGGTAAAACAAAAGAACTCTGCATGCTATGGACATGAGAATGCTTTGATGTTTGTAGAGACTGACAACCATATCATGAATGAAGATGAAAGGAAAAGTGCATCTGAAATGCTACAGCCTCTAGCAATGACCAGTTGGTCACCAAGACTGTCCTACAACTGGACTCCAAAGAGAAGAGGATGTGAGGCAGACCAAAGAAACGCTGGATAGATGGACTCTCTGAAGACATGAAGCATGGCAAGCAGCACCCCAGAAGACACCCGCAACCAAAAAAACATGCCAAACCTCACACCAAAGTGAGTCCAGATAAATACTAGGATGAAAGAAAAAAATCGGCTTGATCCCATTAGTCACATCAAGAATGAGAAGGACTCAAAGTAAAATAAAAGTAAAGATTGTAGAAAACCATGCTCATTTTCTGACCAGGGATGTGAAGCTGTTATATTGTGAACACTTAAGGCACATGCCTTAAGTGTTCCAAAACTAAATATCAGTTAAAGTGGAAAAGCAGTACAAAAAAGCCCAAACTAACCCTTTCAGACCCTCATATGTTCCTGCAGTTCTCTAGTCTGGGGATGACCCTGAACAATACCGCTCCCCCTAGCCCCTCCTCAACCCCCGTTCAGCCTCTTGCTGACTTTTTAGCACATTATAGGATCATGCAGTGAGTGGAGTTGGGGCCAAAGGAGGGAAACAGCTCTGAGCCTGTCTCCACCCATGCTCACCTGTATCCCATTCAGTAATCTCACACTCTATATACACACCACTCACAGAGGCGGTCCTGGCTAGATTTGCGCCGAGGGCAAACTATCCCGCCCTGGGCGGTTGCCCACATTGCCCATAGCCTTGCCTGCAACCCTCATGCTCCTTGTATGTTTTGGGATTTTGCCTCTGTTGAAGTTGGGCTCTTTGATTTCATAAGTAAGTTTTAGTGTGTGAAATAAATCCCTTTGTTTTTTGCCATGCACATCTAGGTTGGGGTCTTTAACTTTTAAAAACCTGACAAAAACAATCCAAGGAAGATCTACTGATAAAAATTGCATATTAATTCAACTAACTGAGGCGACATGTCACATTTCAGCCTTTCAGATAACATTGGAAAACCTTCTTTAATTTTGAATTTCATAGGATAATTTCACTTTACCACAAATAAGGGTAATAGATACTCTGAATTCAATACCCCACAAAAATGTCATGTCACATCATAACTGTACTATTTATAAATTATTTTGGTTTGTTAATGTAATTATCAAATGTGGATACTATGAAGTGCCATTGTTAAGTGTAATTATACACAGTAAACATAATGTGTTTACAACGCGTTCACAGAGAGGAAGAATGAAAATTGAGGTTGACAGGATTTTGCCCAAGCTGAGCTCCCTGTCTGGAGGGGCTGAGTACCATCGGTCCACGGCTACAGGTTTCAGTGTTAGCTCACCATATCCCACAGAGTCCATCTATCTAATAACACAAAGGTTGCCCTGACGCACTTCTTGCCACGGCATGACCAGATGACACTGCTCTCTCTCCCATCTGTTCCAGCCTGCCGACACCTCGCGAAGCAGAAGCGCCACAGATTGTGACTCTTGTGTGACTTAGCAGGCACAGCGGGCTGTGATGCTCTCTCAAGTCCCCGCAGTCCTACATCCCATATGATCCTTTCTGGACGTGGGAATGCAGCAATTGTGTGAATGCTCAGTTGGGTATCCCATAATTTGTGATAAATGTGTCACCAATTTTACCCATTTTGTAGTCAAGAAATGACTTAACACTTTGGTTTAAAGTTGTGACATGACTTCCACATAAATGCAGGTTCTTTTTCTCTGTGAGATTTCAGACAAACAAACCTGTATCTTGTCTTTGTATATACATGCACATAATAAAATGGTTACAATAATGTAATATGTCAGGTGAGAAATTAGGCAACACTTAATATTAAGGTTTTTGTAATTATCACAAGTTAACAGGTAATGAGGTCCTCATAAGTTATTATGATATCATATCATATAGAATATAAACAACCGTAACTCCAGTTATATGTGGCATATCAGACACAGACTAGCTAAAAGCTATACTTCCAGGGCTGTTATTAACTCTTAACTATCTTTTAGTTGTTGACCAGATCTAAAGCAAGAACAAGGCTGTACTAAAGTAAAAAAAAACTTTGCATTATATTGTGGCTCCAGAAGCAGATTTGTTTCTCTAACACTGGTTTAACATTATATCGTTTACTTATATTTCACTTGAGGCTTTGAAAGATTTCAGGTTTTTTTTTGGAATTGATCCAATAAAAACACACCCACATGTTCAAGTAAAATGCTTTGTATTAAGACACATGGGCTGTTGCCACTGTGCACCCAACCAGTCTGACATCTAGTTGCCATAATTTATCATTTAAATTCTAATGACACCATCTCAAATACAGAGAATGTAAATGTAAACGTTAGACCCTTTAAGGTTTAAAATGTATTTCTCTGCAGAGTAAACCTAACCTGAACCCATAATGCAGTGTTGATTAATAGTCACTGTGTCCCCAAAATTTTATTTTGTTTTCTGGAAACACATGAAAATAATAAATGTCTCATGCATTGTCCTCAGGCAGGAAGAACAAGGAGTAAATGTTTTTTTGCCACCAACTGAAGATGCAGCTGAATCCAGTTCTAGCTGCAGGTTTAACCTCTGACAAAACAAAGGAGGACACACTCAATGTGTGAACATGTAATAGAAGTAACACTAAGCCACAGCGTGAATCAAAGTGAGAGTTCAGAGGTCAACACGACTTGAATAATCCTTCCGACCTGTTGTTGTATCAGAGATTTAGCTAGAGGCCTGTATCATTGTCATGGCATTTTCCAGCCATGTGTAAGCAGTGAAATTGCTTTTATAGTTTGTGTAATGACAACAAATGCATCTTATGTTAACTGAGTGCTTTATGTAATGTGGATGTAATTTGAATTCCATGAGCAGTTTGGTAACACTGCTATATTCTGCTAACTTGTGCTCTAAGCCAAACATGGAGCTCTACTCTTGTGTATTAAGTATCATGACAGCAGTGGCTGTGAAAACAGTATCAAGATTCATGGTTATTTCTTACAACTGTTTATTGACATATATACTGGATTCATAAAGAAAGACTAAAAGGAAGACTGCTTAAATGTTCATCTGGGGCTATGTCCAGTGTCCAGGTAAAAAGACATGCACAATACAAACTGGATCTGATTCATTTAACATTCACATTACAGAAAGTTGTTTGTCGATGCTGCTCCACTTGTTGTCCTTCACTTCATTATCTTCAACATTTTTGTGTTTGATAAAACAGTGTGGCTAGGGTTAGGAAAAAAGGGATGGAGGCAGGGCTAAAATAAGAAAGAGCGAAAACACAAAAATAAACATAGCATGAAACCCTGGTCAAGTCCACAAACTTTGGTGTTCCTCCATAACCATCTCAACCACCTCCTACTAAGGTTTTCACTACTTAACAACATCACCTGGCCCATGTTTCAATTTCTGAAGTCTAAGGACTAACATTGATTTCAACTGGGTACCCCTTGTGTTGCAAATTGATGCTATAGGAGCATCCTGGGCGTTGACAACAGACACCAAGGGCTCATGACCAAGTGGCAGAATGTGACGACTTGGAATGGACTCTTTAGTTAACCCCGTTTCTGTGCTGTCTGTTACTGCTGTTGTCTTTATTGGAACAAACTGGATTTGTCAAAAAGACAGTGTAACAGCCTTCACTTCATGATATGCTGTAAGTAGATTTAATCATTACTAGTATTATAGCCGTCAGGAGAGTTGTATTAAGTTAAGATCCTGATTATTATTTCAAAAGCAGCAGGGACATAACTTTATTGATTTAAAATGATGTTGTGCTTTGTGTGGCAAAAAACATGACCCAGTTTGCTATTTTGTTTTCACGACCATCATTTGTCATCATGGGACATAATAATTACACTTCATGTTGTGCTCTGTGGACCCCTTTACATTAGATTCTGTTCATTAAGACTCTTTGGTACCATTATAATGTGCAGTCATTAATGCAGGCATCATAAAACACAAGCGGGTAATGAATTAGTAAGTATTTTTCCATTAGCATGGCATATTGTTTTAGTAATTGAGTTTAAAGATGTGGAAGACCTCTCATATTTATAAAGCGAGTGATTAAGTAAGTCTATTCACAAACATAAGACGCCAAAAAGACAAATGGTGTGCTATAGATGGATGACTGATGGCATTAAATTAAAGCAAATTGCAAGACTTTGTAAAGATTTAGAGCCTGAGCCCTTGGTGCATTATAAATGTGTTGAACCGCCTCAACTTTAGCTAAATTCAGTGATAAACTTAAGGTGTTGAAGTAAAGAATGGCTCATTTCTTATTTGAATATGCATGTGATACAGTGCACACAAATGACTTCAAAGGCTATTGTAAGTAATTTTACTCAGATACTGTACACTTTTGAGGTACTTTTTGGAGGTATTTCACCTACATGCTTACAAGTATTTAAATTTTATGCCTCCACTTTAATACATTCAGGAGCACATACTCCATTCCATACTCCACTGCCTTTGTTACACAACATAGGACCAGCTTACAACCCATAACACAATGTTATACAAGCCCATTGTGACTCCCAAGTCGTCACATACTGACACTTGGTCATGACTGGTCAGTTTTTAACACACCGGGTACTCCTATGCATCATGTGTCAACATGCAGGATACTCTGTTGGATGTCACTGAATACTTTACATGCACACTATTATTCTACTATTATTCAGAATATGACAATATTCTGAATTTGACAGGTACCATGTAAACACCATATTCCCTTCAGATATTCTAAATTAGGCCTTTTTCCCAATTAAGCATTTTCCAATTAAGACATGTGGGATATGCTGGTATTATTCTGGTTTTATGAGGATTCTTTGGACATATTTACAGCACATTTGGAAATGTGATGAATCC
>JAPQRN010021978.1:0-15097 GCA_037367275.1 Coranthus polyacanthus | reverse complement strand
ATGTCTGTCCATCTTTCTTTCAAGTCTCACTGGTTGGGTATGATCGAAAGGCGAATGAGGAGGAATCAAAGGGCTATTAACATAAAATACAAGTAAGCCCATCTTTCCCACTGTGAATGTCACTGAGTTTGAGGTTAGGATGAGAGGAGGAAGCTGGGTGTTAGTGGCAGAGAGTAGAGAGGACAGGGTGAGGCAGAGGAAAAGGAAGGCACACAGGAGACTTACTGGGCTGGGGATAGCGTCTGGATCTATTCTATGTCTCGATTTCTGCACAGCTGGCAGGTCAGACGCTTGCTTTACATTCAAAAGTTTGTCCAGCAAATTGTGCAAAAACAGACGACAACAACAAAATAAATACATACAAAAGAGTGAAAGATAAAGTGTGAGAGGAGGAAAAACCCAGTAAGACTGTACTGAGTAGCAGGCAGCATTTTTGTTATTCAGACAGGAACTGATATGGATTATAGATTAGTGGTAATCAACACTATGTGAGTAAATATAGCCTTACACTAGTAGCCCGCTTGATGCACATGCTAAGCAGCTCTATGTGTGAAGGAGGTTACAGACAAGTTACATTATTACTGTTAGACCTGCTGTGGTGCAAAAGGTGGACAGGGTCGATATAACGTGGGGGAAATTTTTCAGTATTTACGTATAAAATGAGAAATAACATATTCTTTTATTCTATTCGTTTAACTGTGTAATAATGTCTTCTAAAGAGAAATCTGTCAGAGAAAACAGCATTATAACACAGGTCAAAACACAATACAATAAAGAGCAGAGAAAACATCCCGTTAAGATGTACATCCAAAAAAAAAATCATTCTCATTCCAATTAATAAAAAAACATTTGGGATGCAAATTAAACAGGGTTTCTGCAGGTTTCAGTTTTAGACTTGTTAAGAACTGAAGACCTAGTTCAAGGTTGTCCTTAACATTACTTAGCAAAAGACCTACGCTGAAGAAACAGAAAAACACCCGAATGTTTACTTTTCTGGAGATAAGCTTCTATGAAGTGGGGGGGTTCATCTGTTATTCACAAAATCTGTTGACAGTATCAAGGAGTACATTTGATTTGTGTTTCTTTGAGTTTTTGCCCAAATATTGTAATAATACAGGTCCAACATTATGCAAAAATGCATAGTTTTTAGTCAAACAGCAACAATAAAAGCCTAAAACTTCCACAAATCAAGGGAAAAACCCTGTATTTAATGTCCATACTGGCGGGACGTTGTTGCTACTTCTGGCGTGAATACAGAACAATATTGACTGATGGTAGGTGTTTGCTGGTGGCTTTATGTTTTTCTGACTTGTCCTATGACTCTAATACATTTATACCCAAAGTTCCTAATTATGGGGTTTCAAAATCATTATTTAACTAAGAACTAAGCATCAAATGTGCTGTTCTTAAATTGGATCGTGTTGAACTTATGAATGTATGGGTACATTACAGGGTCTTCCCTCTATTATGTCACTTAAAGGCCTGAAATTCAGATTATTGGATTTTAGAAACCACAGAAACCTTGTTAAAAGCATGACGACATTTACAAAAATCCACAGAAGAAGATAACTTTAAATATCGGTTCAACATGTTCGACATGAAAACACCAGTGGTTCATGAATAATCACTTTCTCACACACATTCACTGCAATGCATCAAACGTCATCTTTCATACTGTTGGAAATCAGGAGCGTTTCTGCGTCTGCTTACCGGGCTAGGAATGGCATCCGGGTCGAGTCTTTTCTGTGCAGGAGGAGCCGGAGCCGGAGCCGGCGCAGGCGCTCCATAGTTGGGTTGCCCGGGATAAGGGCCTGCATAGCCAGGCTGAGGGCCTCTCACCTGCCCAAACGCACCTGGGGGAATACGGCAACAGCTTACTACTATCTCACTGTAATCCATTTAACATCCACTTAGCAGAGGGGTTCTGCAGGTTACAACAAAATGCATCAGACTTTTAAGATATTTTTAAGACCATTAAGAATGCTTCGTTTCTGTTGGTACCGGTCATTATCAGTCATTTATTTCTATATTTCAGTAACGGGTTTGAGACGTTTTACAAACTATCAGTATCTGTATTAGCAGAACGTAGCTCCAGCAATATCAAGGAATTAATTACTTTCAGGAAAAATAAGAGCTAAAAGAAAACCAAAACAACAAATGACACCTAAAACTGCCTACATTTGTCATGGTTGATGTTCAGTTTCAGATTTATTGATTTCTAAAGTCAAAGTTAGCCAGTTACCATCAGTGTCTAATTTTTTCCCCAGGGGTCACTGTTGTGAGATTAATCAACTATGAGCTTTTTTCCTACATCCAAATTATCATTATTATATCGGTCTTTAATAATCCAGTAGGGGTTGACCTTTGTATATTTAAGTTATTTAGGTTTTATCTTCCCAGCTTCTGTTTACAAAGCCTAAAAGGCAAAAAGAAATGCAACAGATGTCTCTTCTTCTTCATTAGGTGTATGTATGTGCATAAATAAACCATTGTTAGGATTATACTACACTAGAGGCATAAAATGAAGAGAAAAATGAAATGTTCGTAAATCGTCACTGCCTTTATACTACAAGGTGCAGCAGACTTCAAATTCCTTAATTCAACCAAGCACAAAATCCAATCATTTTTTAATTTATGTTTTTATGATTATTTAGACATTTTTACACCTAAAATTAGATTATCGGATTTTAGACTTTTAAGGACCTGCAGAAACCCTGTAAAAGCCATCTTCTCACCATTCTGCTGAGGAGGGTATCCTGCTGGCATGCCAGGTTGAGGTGGAGGCTGCTGCAGAGGCCCAGGAGGACCTGGAGGGCCCTGTGGTCCTGGAGGCAGGTGGTTGGTCTGTGCCATGGACGTGGGCGGCATCTGACCTCTGGGAGGAGGGGGACCTGAGTGGTACGGGGAGGGCTGGGCTGGAGGAGGCTGGGTCTGAGATTGGGGTGGCATTGGGCCCGGGTACTGGCCAGAGGGAGCTGATGTGGGAGGAGGGCCGGGAGGAGGAAAAGACCCCGGCTGGGAGGATGGAGGTGGTGCTCTAGGTGGGAAGGAGCCATGGGAGGCAGAAGGTGGGCCGGGTACAAAGGCAGGCTGGCTGACAGGTGGAGGGGCAGAGGAGAACGGGGGCTGGGGTGGAGGGAAAGGCTGCTGTGGCTGGGACACCGGTGGAGCTGGAGCTGGAGCTGGAGCTGGAGCTGGAGCTGGAGCTGGAGCTGGAGCTGGAGCTGGAGCTTGACTGGGTGGAGGCACGGGACCCGAGAAGGAGGAGGGTGGAAAGGTTTGCTGAGAAGGAGGAGGGGGTGGAGCAGAAGAGGTGAACTGCGGCTGAGAGGTAGGGGGTACAGAAGAGTTGAATGGCTGTTGTGATGGAGGCGGGCCTCCGTAGTATTGCTGAGGAGGTGCGGGGCCACCGGCAGGCGGCGGTGGTTGTGTTGGAGCCGAGGACGCAGGAGGTGGGGCTTGGGTGTAGGAGGGCGGGGGAGCGGCCGAGTAGGCGGTGCTTACTGGCGGCTGAGTGCTGTGAGGCGGAGCTACAGAGGAAGCAACAGAAATAAAAAAAATGTCACATGCACATTTCCTAACATATGATATAAATATATATCTTTTTCCAATTTAGCGCGGATTAGATTTTTTTTTTCAAATTTTTATGACCGGTTTATATGATCTTGGGCTCAACGAGACAGAGCTGCAATGACTTTCTTTGATGATTAGAATTTTTTAAGTCTCGTTGACCTGCTAAGTCCGATTTCCTTTCTTTCTAAGAACTATAATTGAGAGCATACACATGCTTTTATAACATCTTTTTAATCTAAAATTCAACTATATATTCACACGACCATTAAATAACTTACATTTTCTCTAAAACTGCACCAGACTCACTCAAACAAATCTCAACATTAAGTACTCCAGATTACAAGAACTTCACTAAAATACAACTAAAAATTAATTGTAGTACATCCCACTTTATTTGACATGTTGCTGCTACGTCAACACTTCCACACTGATAACATTTTAACGTGTGGCTACTGTGTTGCTGTTCCGTCACTGTGCAAATGATGTTAGTCATCATACGTGTAAATTTGATGAGGACAGAATTAAGATATATCTGAGTCTGGCCACCTGGTCATGACCAATCAAACTAATAACCGGCCAATTAGTCACCAACTGATCATTGGAGCAAGATGATTATTATCTTACCGGTGATTATTTTGTTATTTTTGATGCACATGAAAGAAACATAAACATGACTGACAATTCCTCTTCCAGTACAGTAAACTACTTTAGACTTAAGTACAAATCTACTGAACATTTACCATATCCTGGCCCTGCTGGGGTAGGTGGTCCAGAGCTGATCTGCATCCCAGTCATCTGATTAGTGACCTGCTGCATTGACGGTGGGGGTCCATAGTGCTGGGGGTAGGGGTGCGGCCCCGTCAGGTTCATAGCTCCCTGATTGTACGGTTGAGATACCGCCGGCCTGGAAACATGCGAAAAAACGTGCAGTTTTACTACGTACACATGTGTTTAAATGGATTGTGTCACCTGCTTGAATTCACGACTTAAGCTGGGAATGCTCCACACCTTGAATAACTTCCCTCAACTAAAAGGGGAGTATAGTAGCAACTGATTTAAATGCAAATATGCAGTCTGTAGTAAAAACACAAGCAGCTGTAGGTTCCCTTTGCATAAGAAGAAAATGAAAACCTTGAAGTAAATCATTTCCACATAGTTACCTTGGTGGAGCTTGTGTCATAGGTGGGGGTCCATTCTGCATGTCCCCCTGACTGTGACTGTACTGGCTGTAGGGCTGGGGCGCTGAGACTGGAGGGGGTCCAGAGGTTGCAGGGCCTCTGGCGGGACCTGAAGAACAGGGTCAAACAGTCACACATACACCTGGAACCAGCATCATCAGTGCTGCTACAAAAAAAGCTTGAATTAATTCAGGCTTGATATCAGTCGTTCTAATGTGATGAGGTTAGTGCGGAAAGCTAAACATGGTTACGCGCCACCGTGTTGCCCTCGCATAAATTTAGAACCGACTGATTACATTCCCAGATTTTGCCTCTGGGGTTTAAAACACACAGACTACATACTGAAACTGGGTTATAAAATACTCCGACAGCGTTAAAACTCAAAAACAAGCAAAGATGGAGGGAACGAATTACAATTACTGTAATTACTGTAACAAAGTAGATTTTTTGTGCACTTGTACATATCTCAGTATATTTTTAAGACTGGCTCTACTCCGTGGCTCAACATGGAAGCTCGGAAAAGTGTCTTCTCTTTTCCACGGCGGCTTGAAACGGCATCATGTTCATCTATATTTATATTTAGTCTTTTGATTTTGGACAGAGAGGACAGAGCTGCAGAAGAGAGGCGTGTATTTTCAAATGTTTTCCCCTGATTTCGGCTCCTGCAGCTTTAACTACAATTCCATCATACGTACTTTCACTTGAGTAGAATAATTAAGTGCTCTTTACACCTCTGAAAACAAGACATCTGAGAAATTATGGACAGAGCTTTTAGTTTTCTTCCCCTCAGTTTTAAATCTATACTTGTGGAGAGAAAAATGGCAAACAGAGGGAGGGATTTCATTTGGAACATTGGTCACATTTCATGTTTTTGCAAAATTTTGCAATGAAATGGTCAGTACTAAGTCAGTTCAGTTGCTGTGGCTAAATGTAATAAAGCGAAGTGGCACTGAGTGATTTAAAACTGATCCCATTCTAATGAGCTTCAACGGGATTTTGTGGCACTGAGAATAAGGACAGCGGGTAGAGAAAGGACTTCGATGACTGCAGAGCATGTGGAGTGTGAAATGAGCAAGAAATAGAGAGGAGGCAGTTACCTAAGTCAAGAGGAGAGGAGAGGTCAGAAACTGGGTTGGCTGCCACAGCCTTAGAGGGAAAGCTTGTGAAAGGAGAATAACCTGAAATTCAAGAAAAGAGGGAAAAGATACAAATACAGGGAGATGAAGGGGAAAGCGTGAAGCAACACGAAGAAATGAGATTCACATTAGTATGCACGGTACTTTCCCCACACATACGTGAAGTAGGTAGGACACTCCAAGGTTATGGCTGTACGAATGCATCTGATCTCACCTGCCGTCTCTCACTTGTAAACACACGCTTGTTTAAGACATAATGGGCAGAGGCAGCACTTTACCTTGTGGTGGAGCCCCAGGCTGGTAGGCTGATGCAGGGCCGTTGTAGGGTGCGTAGGTGGCTGGGTATCCCCCGTCCAGAGGGGCATACGTGGGCTGGCCATAACCAGGCTGGGGCTGGCCGTACGGAGAGGCCATTGGAGTGTGCTGGTTTACATTCATCCTCAGTTCATCCCTAAATCTGCACAAGATTACAATGCAGTCATAAAGACGTACCCAGGGTTAAGGATGATAATTCAAAAGATTGCACAGATGCCAATATAATCATCAATTCCGACCATGGGTCTGATTCACTGTCAATGCCCTTTTTATTATTTACAACTTTTCACTGTCAAAGCAACTGTTTTATTGGTTGTAACTGTTTCAGTTCTTGCTCTAAGTTTCCGGCAGTGTAGGCGCATTAGTTTGACGTTACTGCTTTGCAATGTTCGACTGTCAGAAAAACACACCGGCATCATTAGAAGGAATGGATTAGCTCAGAGGCATATGATTCAGTTGGATCTGGTATTTTTGGAACGGGTTCCCAACTGAAACTGATTCCCATCATTACTCAGGATTATATAATATTATAACATGTCAAGTCTGTTTTAAAGATGAAAAAAGACATTTTACAACAAGCCTGTCCGGAGTATTCGATTCAGTTTTGTTTACCTGTCTCCAAATCACAACAAAAAATCATCTCATGGCGCTTAACAAAGCAAGGTCAAGAACTTTAAAGTATGTATGAAAATACAAACAATTGTGAGCCTGAAAAGAAGACATTTCTCTCCAGCAAAAAGGAGACTCTGCCCACAAGACAATCCTCCAGTCATATCCTCCGCAATCATTCATTTAAAACCAGACAGTGTTTTCATGATCAAATATTATTGTCAAAGCAGTAAGAGAGAGGACAGAGATGGTCACAGCAGGACAGATTTGACCCTGACAGAGCTGAGTTTGTCATCACACCGCACCTGAACCAACAACCAAGAAAAGTCGAAGCCGGCACGTCACTCGGCTCAACATGTTTCTAGTCGCATACGTAACCCAGAATATTTCCTGGTTTAGTGTCAACACCTTTATTGGCATTTTATGTTTAACTTGGCCACTCCCTCAGATTTCAACTTAGTCACTGACACATACTATTGAAGCAACGGATAACCACACTGAAATGAACACAGGCTAAAAAAACAAATCCAGTAATGTGAGGCGAACCAGCCACAAGACAACAAGACATATAACTTATATACATTGTCAGCTATGAGGATTACATTATATGGTTGACACACAGTATGTAATGTCTCCTGGATAATGGACCTGTCTCCTCAGTGTTCCCAGCCACTTGTTTACCTGCGAAGACCACAGAAAGTCACTTGGCGGGGCAATCAACTTTCTAAGCATGATTATTCATGCCTATCATGTGTCAACTCCTCAACTCCAACCCTGCCAACAGATGTGGCGTTGTTTATTCTCTGGGCTTCTGGAGACTAGCCTAACCCTAATATGACAGAGTGATGAGTATCATCTAACAGACAAACACGGGCTAAACGAGCGGGGCCTTTGAATAATTCAGCAGTGCAGGTGCCACAACGAGAAATACAATCGCTGGAGCCGTGCAGCTAGTTAGTATGTGGGGCCTACTGACTGACCCACATCTACTCCCCGAGATGGGCTGCACAATTAGGGAACTGGGTTAGCAATTTCAGACAAAGTTGGAGGAGTACACAAAACTCAAAAAGATACTATAAGATACACATAGCAGGGCAGTATATCGCCAGGCACAGAGGGGTAAACGTGATATCAGACCGTAGCAGTTGGCTAATCTGAAACGGCAACAACCCCAGTGCCGCATTACAGTTAGCTCGCTAGCTAGCTAACGTTAGCAAGGTAACATGTCAACGAAAACCTCTAAACACTCCTTTTAATCTCACGAGACAGCTAATAGTTACAAGTACAGACAGTACGGCGACAAATACAGTTAAACCATTCATTAAGGAGACTTCTTAGCTGCGGGGCTAACTTGGCCAGCTAACAGCTTGAATCATGATGACAGCAGCAGTGGTTGAATCAGCTGTCACTAAATCGCCGCCGCTAGCACAGGCTAGCTAAACAGCTAAGCTACAAACTCCAGCTTTCTCGCACAGCGGCGCTAGCACAGACTGTTAGCCGTGCCATAGCATTAGCATTAGCTAACGTAGAGAAATCCTAGTTCCCTTATCGAGCCGGGGAGCGATGTCACACATTAACCGGTTTCTAATCGTAACCTACCTCCAAAGTTGTTGTAAATGGTAAGGCTATTCTCTGGTCGGGGCAAACAGTGAAACCCGGCGGCGGACAAAACTATGAAGCCAATGTCGTCCCGGGGTGTTTCTCACTAATCCCTTCTTGGTATCACAGAAGCGGACATTCAGCGGAACTGCTGCAGCGCTGTGCCACGTCCACATCCGGACACCGCAGAGCGACTTCCTCCATCCAGCTCCTCCAGCGTTTGACTGAACGGAGAGCACACAGCGGTGAGAGCACACAGCGGTGGGAGCAGAGCGCAGCAGCGGGCGCTCTGTGGGGACGAGTCTTCACTCAGCACCTCAGCAGGCCTGGCTATGTTCTCACACCTTTACTCTGTTTGAGGAGCGCTACGAGTATCTTATGGACGCGAATATTCGTTTAGATTTTATTTAGCCTACTCGGTTATCTCTTTAATTAACAAATATGTAGGCTTACGTGTCCACATTACCTTTAAAACCTCCAGGTTGTTGGTTTGATGATGGATCTGGATTCAGTCTCTGCCTCTCTCAATTCACTTCAATTCAATTCAATTCAATTCAATTCAATTCAATTCAATTCACTTCAGTTCACTTCAATTCAATTCAATTTGCTTTATTGGCATAAAAGTCATGAACAACATTGCCAGAGCACACAAAAACAAACAATAACAATGACAACAATATAATTCAGTGATTAAAATAAGTAAATGGATTAAAAGCATAACCATACATTTTAACGTAGGCCAAGATAATAAATATTACCAAAGCATCACGTGTAATGTAATGAAAGAAATAAGTACAGATATGTTTCGTGTGTGTTTTTGCATGTGTAATGGAGCATTTATACATACGTGTCTTAGTGAATGATTATGATTCAGTCCAGTCCTCATGTTGTACAGATATGATGACTGTGGATCTAAAAAAAAATGAACACACACAATGTCAAAAACACAAGTAACTGTCTCGGTAACTTGGTATTTTCTCCTCCTGCTGAAAATAAAAAGAACAAGACAGTACAGCGTTCAGTGTGCGCAGCAAAATAAGCACGAAATCAACAACGCGGAATAAAATAATCAAGAAAAAAATGAACAAAATGAACAAAATTGAACAAAATAAGCAAAAGCTGAACAATAATCAACAAAATAGGCAAAAATAATCAGAATAATCTCTTGATCTGAATCTTTTGGTCGATGAGTGTCTCGTGTCTCATGTTCATTTTACTCTGAAACAACTTTGAAAAAAGCAGAAATTAACTTTTTTTTGCAGGTTTTCTAAAAATCCGTAAACCTGACTTTAATCTGCTTGAACTCGTGTATTCTCTTCACGATCTAAACATGGGACATCATCTCAAGATGTGGGACAGAGTGGGGACAGAGTGGGGATAACGATTCTGTGACGTCCTGAAATTCCTGAAACCTGAACCTGAACCTGAAACCCTGAGATCTTCATTTTTACTGCAAATGTGTGTTGGCTCCAGATATTGTTTTTCCATCTCCTAGATTCCTTAGTGTTGTATATCTGCTCTAAACTGAAGCAGAAACAGTGAGAATTCTCTCCTAAGTCGGTCTTCAGAACATAACTCCCCCATGCCATCGTGACATGACTGTGAAGCTGTTGAGCCACAAGAACTCCTGTATAGATTCCTCAAATATTTTCCCTCACACCTGCCTCCTCTGCTTTGAGGCTGCTGGCCAGCCCGGCTGAGCTGGGAGGGCGGCGGCGGCGGCTGTGGTGGTGATGGTGGTTATTTTGGGAGTGTATATCAGCAAGCATCCCCTGAACAGAGTGTTTGAGAGTGACATGGCAAGTGTTGAGACAAGGGACGATGAATCCACAGCAGCGCCCACCCTCCGACACAGCATTCCAGTGTAAGTAGATGAAAGCCAGCCTCCCCCGGGCGACCTCTGGGTGGAGTAATCTGCCGTAGAGAGGAGCACGCACACCCATCTCACACTCACTCACTGGCAGAGTGTGAGGAACTGAAGAAGGGGACATCTACGCCCGTGCCGCTTGGAGGCCCTTGAGGACGCAGCAGGCCGGGGATCTGGATCTGGGAGCTGGGATGGTGGCAGAGGAGATCGTGGTCTCCCTCTCAGGTGGAGCTCCATGGGGCTTCAGGCTGCAGGGAGGAGCCGAGCAGCAAAAGCCTCTACAGGTGGCAAAGGTATAGTGAAGTCTGTGTGTGTGTGTGCATGTACAGTAGGAACATACTGTCGAAGTAAGTGGTAACATGAGCGGATGGATTTAATGGAGGCTGCAGCTGGTAATTGCAGTCTGAGGTTTGATGGTCAGTCTTGTGGTTTGCTGTGTTTGTAATCTGAGCGTTGGTTAGAAACTTTATAGTCTGCACAGTTCAGAAGCAGAATGCAACTGTCGTTAAGTTGTGGAATCATCTGAAGAGCGAGAAAATGTAAAATACCAAGTGATATCCTTAAGCTTTTATAAAGTAAAATAACCGGCACAGAACATTTACCACATACAAGCCTCGGCCCACGTCAGTCCCTCTTCTTCTGTCACGATTCAGCTTGAGGTCGTGGTTCACTGAACAGTGTGACCACATTGATCCTAACTTGCAGTTCTTACTATATCCTGATGATGATCACAGCTGAGGGTTTCTTTAAATTTCATTAAAAGTGTGAGAGGAGGTGTCTTGTGATAAATGTATTAGATGTAATAGATTAAATGTAATGGATTACAGATTCCTAGTTACCCTGTAAAAGATGTTTTAAGTACTGTAACTACTGTAATTACTTCACTGAGGTAACGTAACTTATTGCAGTTGATTACTTTTCTTACAAATGTTTGCCAAAAAATAAAGGTGACGCAAAGCTTCATTGCATCCAAACAGCATTAGATGTAATCACCAACATCTTGATTAGAATCTGTAATTTAATCTCAGTAGCAGATTACATTTAACTTAACTCCTCTACGTGTAACTAGTAACATCACTACACACGGCACATTTTATATCACATCCGTCACGGTTGAATTGTTCTCAGCTGACACATCGTACCGACTTTAAGCTTCTTTACATCTTTCTTTTTGCTTCAGTTTCTACAAATACTTCATGCGTCTGCGATTATATGTGTCGACAGACCAGAATGTTCTCTCTAATATGAAAATCTATTCTGGAGGAGGCGGAATGCGACCTCGTTCACACTGACTGACGTTAAAAGTTGGACGGCCACCCATAAGCCGTCACGGCCTCTGATGCAGACGGAGGTGGAGCGGCTCTGGCACCGCGGACCCCTCTTTATCCAGGACTTTGGAGCAGATAAGGTCACCCTAATGAGGGGTTTGATCGGCGTGCGTTTGCTTCCTCTCGTCGGTGTATGTGCGTAACGCGTCGTTCGCATCGGTGTGTGAGGTGAGGCATAGCTTCGATAAGCCCCGGTGGGAATGGGATGCAAACGAGAGGATCAAAATAGCTCATTTAAGAGGACCTGGAAGCTGGGCATGGAAAAAGGCCTCTTGTTCACGCACAGATACTGAAACGCACACACATACCTACACATTGCCTGTCAAATAAAGCGGTCAGTTCTGCTTCCATGGCTTTTATTTTTCCGCGTTTCACATCCCAGTTCCTCTTGTCTTCCCAGCCCCTGTCTGTCTAGGAATGCGGTTGATTTTCCTGTGAGGTTTTATTTTTGGGTACGTGGGGAACATATGGTGAATGACAAGCGTGCCCCCCTGGTCCAGACTGGTGATGCAGCTGTTCAAACCCCCTCTTTCACGACGCGCGTTTACGCGTGTACATTTGGAGATAAAGTTTGCGCGTTCGTCCTTGCGTGCGCTGGTGGATGGTGTGGAGAGATGACTGGGTCAAAGATACAGATAAGACCAAACCTGGGTCCTCTGGAGAATTTAAGTAGGTGCGGGAACACTTAACATTTTTGACTCTGATAAACGTGTGTGCGAGTAGAGCGAGGAGGGGGCTTTATCTACATCCTTTAGAGGAAACTGCAGTCTAAGAATACACGTATCCCCTCCATCACCCCCCCGACCCCCCATAGGCATACTTCCTGAAGGATCCCGTGACATCATCTCTCCAACGACAGCTGCGCGACTCCAGAGTTATTCTGATGTTAATTATTGGCCATTTGGAGAACCGTTTTTTGACTTTCATACGACAAAGCACTTCAGTATGTCTATAGAGCCTTTTGAGCTTTTCTTTTAGATATATTAGAGACCGACAGGAAATGAACCTGGACTGTTGTGACATTAAGGCACAGACATTGACATGAACTGTTCTTAATGTGTTATGTTACACTGATTCAGTCCTCGTCTATTTCCGTTATTGTTCTCTGTGTTTTTTGAGTAAGTAAAACTTCCATCTATTCTACTCCATCTATTGTATTCTATATTGTCAGTGAACTAAACCATAAGTGCACTTCTTTGGATGACCCATTAGACCCTTCTCCTGCGGCATGTGGTGGACCAACACCTACCAAGACACTTTACGTTGTTTTTTTCCTTTCATTTGACATCTGACCAACTGCAATGATGAACAAAGTCTCCAGCCAGATACTGTAATGAATCCCTGATCCTAAGATGATGACATGACAAACTGAAGGCGATGACTAGCTATGTGAAAGGAGTCAACAAAATAGTTTTAACATGCCATAACCCCTCTCCTCTCTGCAGGTTCGCAGACGCAGCAAAGCCTGCAGAGCTGGGCTGAAGGAGCACGATGAGCTGGTTGCCATCGATGACCAAACGTGTGCAGAGCTCAGTCACGCTGAGGCCATGAGCCTCCTCGATACCCAGTGCAACACACTCAACCTGAGGGTGAAAAGGTCAAAGTCCGCACAGATCACGTCGCACACATGAAGCCACATCTTACCAACTAATGCATGTTTTCATTTTCACAAACTGTCAACTGTCTCTGTCTGTTTTCAGGGCCCCCCCTGGATTTCATTCCGGTCGCTCTGCGTCACCCCGCTCCCTGATGAGGGTCCTGTCTCCCCCCGTGGACTCCTCACAGTCTCACCATTCCTCCATCCTTTCCACCGTTATGGCGCCCACGGGCATCACTTCCCCTCCAGACAGCGAGGCTTATTACGGAGAGACAGACAGCGATGCGGACACGCAGTCACAACCGCATCGTCGCCAACGCAGAACACCTCCTCATGCACGCTCACCTGCGCGCTATGACAACCAGGAAGAGGAGGAAACCTCGGAGATGAGTGGGTACGTCCTGCCCCTGTGGGGTCTTTTACAAAATCAATTCTGTCTGAAAACCTTTTAAAAACTTTGAAATTTTGAGGAAATTTTGGATTTGAGCTTGTTTTAGAAGTGTCTGTTTAGAGCCAAACAGGTAAGAACTACATTTTTAACCTTTACTGTTATGCTTTTGTATCCTGTATTTTAAATATTTTAAAAACATGATGATAATAATATAGTAAAAATAGTTTAAACAGGTCAAATTTAAATCCAACACCAGTGACATGAGCCCATAGGCGTTTTTTTTTGTTTTGTTTTTTCCTTTCTTTCCATATACTGCATTATTTTAAAAAAAAATTACTTTAATAATTAACCTATTTTTGTTTTGCACTCATGGTCAACAATGGAGAAAAATGTAACCTGGGAAAGTCCCACTGAATCTAAATGCATGGATACAATATATGACCAGAATCCCCTCCCTTTCTCAGATGTTTAGACATTTGGAATTAAACCTATTTTTTTGGTGACGTTGGTTCTTTTTTGATCATTCTTTGTCTGATCTCAGGTATGAAAGTGCCACAGATGCAGCCGTTACCCTGCAGAGGCAGTGGGAGGGACAGTGCCCCCCCGGCGTCCCTCGTAGAGAGCTCGTCTACCAGCCCCTGCAGACAGAGTGGGCGACTCCGACTCACACCCCACACACCCTGACCCCTCACACGCTCACCCCGACCCCTGATCAGGGGCTGGCGGAAGCAGAAGGAGAAGGAGACAGTGGTTTCCAGGAGGCAGGGGGCTGCATAGCGCTGACATGCCCGCCGCTCGTGTCTCCTGAACGGGCGAAAGAGGCTCTGATGCTGAGCTCCAGTAAACAACTGGTGCCCATGGTGGGACCGCAGCAGACGCCCGTCAGTGATGAACTCTCCACCACGTACATGGACAAAGCACGACAAGCCAGTGAGTATATGTCTGTAAACACTGTGACAAGCACGAAAAGACATGACTTCTGAGACTGAGATCCTTATATTAACCACGTTTGTGAGCGATTAAACAAGGTTAGGTGAATGTAGGAAACTGTGACAAAAGCAGTGGTGGAATGGAACTAAATACTTTTACTCAAGTACTATGTTTAAATACAAATTTGAGGTACTTTACTTGAGTATTTCCATTTTCTCCACGACATCTCGGTGGCAAATAATGAAGGTGTAACATGAATATAGCATTAAAATGAGTCCAACAACACTCACAGGGACATTGACTACTTTTACTTTTCAGAATTTAATACATATTTTTATTTAAGTAAGGTTTTGAGTTGAACTTGTACTTGTACTTGGAGTATTTTCACAGTGTGGTATTAGCAGGGTTTTCTTTTGGAGGACTTTTTCCTTACATATATGTAAGACTCGTGACAGGAGGGTTTGGAGGTCATCTTTCTCTCAATCTCAATTTAACTTTTTTCAATAAAAATATACAATTTCACATAATCTTAGACTATTAGTATTACCATAATTACCATATGTATCCAGGTCGT
>JAPQRN010021977.1:0-28280 GCA_037367275.1 Coranthus polyacanthus | reverse complement strand
CACAAGCTCAGGCTCCTTCCCCCCCAGTGAGGTGACGTTCCACGTCCCAAGAGCCAAAGTCCGTGCCCGGGGATCAGATCACCGAGGCCCCCGACTGCCACCTGATGATGATGACGTCTTGGTCCATGCTTCTAAACTATCCATTGGGGTCATGAACTGCTTTTAGTCTGACCCGTCACCAAGGACGTGTTTGCCTTGGGAGACCCTACCAGGGGCATAAAGCCCCGGGCAACATAGCTCCCAGGATCATTCGGGCACTCAAACTCCCCCACCACGGTAAGGTAGCAGTTCAAGGGGGAGACAATATTTCCACATCCTGATATAGAGACACAACAGACTGTTTCCCAAAAACAACCAATGTCAAGTGAATTTCTCACTGTATGAACACAACAATATACAGGACATTCAATAATGCGTGAAACCTTTAAGAAAAAGCCTGAGTCATATGATACAACAGAACATAAATAAATCCACGCCACAGAGGAGGGTGAAAAATATCCAGCAAGAATAATGATCCAGGATAGAGGAAAAAATCCATCCGATCCTTCCGTGGACCCGTACGAAGAAAAGAATATTAATATCCATATAAAGGCGTTAAATACTATGATTCTGTCCAGCGAAAGTGTCCCTCAAACCACAGTGGCTGCAGCGTCCAGCAAGCAGACGGCGGTTCCAACATCGCGGGACCCCGTACCATCCACGGAGAAACGTGAAGGTAAATAATGACAAAATAATTTGGGAAATAAAATGTTTATTGTACCCATACGCTACTGTGTTTTGGTCTCAAATTCCTGCATGTTTTATTTGAAAGACCGGTTTTCCAGGTTGACTGGCGATCACGTTGTCTGGTGAGGTTTGAGTAAATACAGACGAAATCACACAGTCACATCCGCAGATTCGTCATACTATATTCAGACAGTTGTGATAGCCAAAACTGACTTTAAAAATGACACAGAACGCTAAAAACACGCATAGTGTCCGGGACTCTTTTAGGCTACATATAAGTCTTAAATAAGTTGAACATTGTGTTACAATATCACCATTATAAACTGTATTATGTGCTATTTGAACTTTATATGTACTGTGCTAACTTTCACCTGCTATATGCCTTCATGGTTTGACGTGTGGCTATAGTGAACAGTGACATTGATGTTCAGAGGATCTCATAGTGGCTTCGAGTCCTCTCCAGGCTGTCCGGGGAGCGTAATTGATGCTGTACTTTTTTGTAATAAACCTTCTATATGCAAGTAAGACAGTGTCTGCAGAGGTTCCTTCATCTTCACATTATCACTACACAATTAACAACACATGTACACTCAGTGCTCCGCATCATACATTTTAACTACTAACGACTGTAACACATTTTTACCTCTTATCATTTTCAGGAATAGCAGGCCACCATGTTATCTGTGAAGTGAAACATATTGAAGACATCACTGACAAATGTCAACATCACCAGTAGATGTAAAACGCAGATGTCAATATCCTCTACAGACGAAAATACAGAACATGCTGTCCATAGAAATATAATGGGAATATTATAAACATAACTTGTACCAGGATTCAATACCAGCACATATCAGGATAATGATTCTGAAGCGAGTGTGCTCCTTGCCAGACCACCGATCGGCTCGCTCAGCTCACGGCCTCACCTGCACAAAAGTAGTAATTAGACCGACGCCCCAGCTCAATTTAAAGAGTGCAATTCTAAACTCGGGTCTGGGAGGAGTTCGGGGAGGCCATGGAGGTGGACTATCGGTTGGCCCTGAAGAAATTCTGGCAAACCGTCCGGCGCCTCAGGAGGGGAAAGCAGTGCTTCACCAACACTATTTAGAGCGGAGGTGGGGAGCTGCTGACCTCAACTGGGGATGTTGTCGGGCGGTGGAAGGAATACTTTGAGGATCTCCTCAACCTGGTCGTCACGTCTTCCGATGAGGAAGCAGAGGCGGGTTCTTGGAGGTGGACTCGTCCATGATGTGGTCCTGATGGCTTCATCGAACTTGGACCTTCAGCGTGCACTGGGGCGGTTTGCAGCCAAGTGTGAAGCGGCAGGGATGAGGATCAGCACCTCTAAATCCTAGGCCTTGGTTCTCCTTCGGAAAAAGGTGGCTTGCCCTTTTTGTGGCAAGTGGGGAGGTCCTGCCTCAAGTGGAGGAGTTTAGGTATCTCGGGGTCTTGTTCACGAGTGAGGGGAGGAACGGGAGATTGACAGACGGATCGGTGCAGCGTCTGCAGTCATGCGGTCGCTGTATCGGTCCGTCGTGGCGAAGAAGGAGCTAAGCCGGAAGGCGAGGCTCTCGATTTACCGGTCAGTCTACGCTCCTACTCTCATGAGCTCTGGGTCATGACCGAAAGAACGAGATCCCGGATACAAGCGGCCGAAATGAGCTTCCTCTGTAGGGTGGCTGGGCACACCCTACGAGATCGGGTGAGGATCTCAGTCACCAGGGAGGAGCTCAGGAACCAGCTGAGGTGGCTTGGACATCTGTTCCGCATGCCTTTGGGATGCCTCCCTCGGGAGGTGTTCCAGGCATGCCCCACCGGGAGGAGGCCTCGGGGCAGACCCAGGACACGCTGGAGGGACTATGTCTCTCGGCTGGCCTGGGAATACCTCGGGGTCCCACCGGAAGAGCTTGAGGAGGTGTCTGGGGTGAGGGAAGTCTGGGCTTCCCTGCTTAGACTGCTGCCCCCGCAACCCAGCCCCGGATAAGCGGGAGATGATGGATGGATAGAATTCTAAAGTCATATAAGTTGACACTCTTTTTTGGGTCAGACCTAAGGTTAATCATCTCTCTGGTCCTGCCTCGACACTGTTCTTCCGCCTCCCTCTCCATTCCTATCATCCAATCACTGCATGCATTCAGACCCCCTATTACGTGACTTTCATTCAAAAGTACAATGCTCCCTCATTGTCCCTCTTGATCATCTTGCAGGCATCCTACGCCACCCCAACTCCACCTTCCACCAGGAGACTCTAGACTCCTCACTGGGGCTGGGGTCAGGCTCAGGCACCTCTGGCACCTCCTGCAGAGTGCTTTGTCAGGATCTGCTCCAGCACCATCAATGCCATCCTCAGAGTCAAAACCATTCAACAATAAATCAATTGTATCACTTCATTTTCGTGTGGCAAAGTTTCTTCTACTTGAATTGGAAAAATACGATACATTTTTATTCCATGAATTTTCAGTCATGGATTCAAATGCTTCCACTTCTTGTTCTGTTTGATAACTTACCAATATTTTACAAATGGCCTCATGGCAAGGGTGGTAGTGTCCTCTTGTATGTTAAAAATACACTCAACTGTAGACAAATTACATGGCTGAGGGAGATTACAATAGAATTTGTTGGTATAAACAACACTTTCAACTTCACTGTAGTCTGTTCATACCACAAACCTTCAGCCAAAATTGATTTTTCATGATCAACTTAAAGTACTTCTCAATCACTGATTTTCATAAAGTAGTTATTCTAGGCAATTTTAACATAAATTGATGACATTGATAAGAGCTGTGATCTATTTCAAAACTCAATCAAAGCCATTATGACACCGTTTATGAAGAGGAATGGTCATAGGAAAAAGAGGCATTCTGTGCCCTGGATAAATGACCATTATAAAAAACCCATGAAGCACAGAGATCAGTCATTAAAACAATCTCTGAAATTTGGTTTAATTATAGACAGAATTTTACATCAGTGAGAAATAAAGTTATACAGACTTTGCGCATAGCCAAGGCAGAATTTTTTAATCAACATTATAGAAAATGCAAGAGGGAATAGTAAACTAGTCTGGGAAAACATATTTTAAAAAAATGAACAGGTCAAAAAAAAAAAAAAAAAAATCAGGACAACAAAGGACTTGAACTCAAATTCAGTAATAAACTGGTGTCTGATCATGTAACCCTTGCTACTAAGTTAAATGAGTACTTTTTAAATTCAGTACTTGACATCTTGCAGCTCGCTCCAAAGCACAGTGCTACTCAACAACATCTTAGTGACTGTCCCAGTGGCGGTACACCCAGGCCTATTGACTCAGACCTGGAGGACCTGCTGGGCCTCCATCTCAGTCTGCTGTCTTTAGTCAGCAATACTGCAATAATGATGTCAATATCTTTGAGATTAATGAAATAACTGTGTCGAAAGTACTTGATATCATTACTAGCTTAAAAAAATCTAAAGCAAGGGATGTCTTTGATCTTGACACCAGTTTCCTGAAAAGTCACAAGACTTCCGTGGCACATCCCATCAAATATTTAATTAATTTATCTATTTCACAGACTGCTGTCCCCTGAGATTGGAAAATGGCTATGATTACACCTATTTTTAAATCTGGTGATAAAACTGACCCTGCCAACTATAGGCCAATCAGCATCCTCTCTACATTCTCTAAAATTGCTGAAAAGTGGATTGCTGAATCCATCACAAAATATCTAAATAATAGTGGAGCCTCTCTCCATCCTATGCAGTTTGGCTTCTGCTCGCACCATTCTACCGAGACAGCTGTCTGTGTTTTCACTGAAAAAATTACATTTTATTTAGACAGAAATGCATGTGTTAGTGCAGTTTTTATAGATCTTGAATGAGCATTCAACACTGTAAATCACAATATTCTACTTTTCAGACTGTCTACTTTTAACTTTTCAAGTAATATGATCGCCTGGTTTAAATCTTATCTGTCTAGTAGAAAACAATGTATGGGTTGGCATACACTACCTACACTGCCCAGTCGGGGTCCCCCAAGGGTCAATTCTAGGACCACTACTCTTCTCACTGTACATTAATGAAAAAAAACTTTCAACTGCCTTGTCTCATATCCAGGATTGGTTAAACAAATCATGCCTCTCATTAAACTTTAAAAAAAACAGTTTGCATGATGTTCTCTAAACCTACAACCCGCCTGTCAGATTCTAAAATTCATCTGAGAGGGGAGGAGCTTCAGAACGTACATGAGTTCAAGTATCTTGGAGTTACACTAGATTCATCATTATCCTTCAGGAGTCAAATTAAAAATATCACAAAATCTGTTAATTTTAACCGTCAAACTTTAAACAAATCAGATCATCCCTGACAGATAGTGCAGCTCTTACATTTTTACACTCCATGATATTCTCTCATATTGATTACTGTATCACCAGCTGGTCTTTTACTTGTGATTCAACACCTAGACCTATTGAATCCTGTTTTAAAAAAGCGTTAAAGGTCTTGGATAAGAAACCCTTCTCTTATCATCATTGTAACATTCTTGACAAGTATAATCTCTTAAATTTTACCAACTTAAAATTTTTAAAATCTGCTTGCCTTATTTATAAACTCTTACATGGATTGGCACCTCCACTGCTGAGTTCATTAAACAGAAGTCTATCAGTGGCTCTACTTCACGTGTAACTAGAGCTACTGATAGTGGTGACTGTGAGCCCTTCTTTAGATGGACATGTTTTGCTCAAAGTGTCCTCTCATTTATTTTGGAACAGTATTCCACCGTCTGTGAGAGAGTGCTCAAGCCTCACAACTTTTAAGAAACAACTGAAGTCGTGGCTAACAGGAAACTAAACATGTGACCATCTACTGCAATCAGAATGTTCCCAATTGTCACATTCAATATCTCCACAATATCATGGGCTAGAAGGTTCAAATTTTAACAGTGTGGCCCTTTATTCAAAAAATGTGTCCATTTACCCTTAAAACCACCTCGAGCAAGAACAAAGATTGCAATGTTTTTTTCAAATGTTGCCATTTCTATAAACATATTCTAATGTGAAACTTCAAAATGTGCACTAAATACATTTATGGAAACACACCAACTGTCAGCAGTCATTTCAGGGCAGAACTTAAAGAGAATTTACACTGCAATGGATTTGACCTACTGGGTAACTATTTGATTAAGCTAATACAGGGTAAAGTATGATCATAAAACTGACCAAAAAACGTTTGATTTAAGTTGTACCCTTTTCACTCAGTAGTTCATACATACCCTGTATTTATAAAATAGGGGCCCAGTAGTTCAGAGATCATGGTATTCAGTTTAGACTTGAACCCTTGACCTTTAATAATTGAAATACATCCAGATTCTTTGATTTTTTTAAATTCTGTTCAGGAGGCTGAAATATCCAAATCCCTTCCTATCTTTCTTTGAGGAACATTGTTTTGAAACATGTCAATAATTTTCTGACACATTTGTTGACAAACTGGTGATTCATCTTTGCTCCTAAAGGACTAGATCTTTCCTGGATGCTGCTTTTGGACCAAATCATGATTACAATCACCTGATCTGGATGAAGAACTAAAGGAACACATGAGGGACTTGTATGTTTGAATTCAAGAATGTTAGTGTAGCTAAAGTTGAATTAATGTCAATAACGTATAAGGATAAACACATTCCAATCTAGTCAATAAAAGCCATTTGTAATGTTAAAGCAGCATCCACTTTGAGGAGGTTGACGGCAGATAAACAGCTTGCGGACTGCGGTTTCCTGATCCAAAGTGGTCCTTTTACAAGCAATATTTGAGATTCGTATATTGTTAATAAAAGTGTTAGATGAGAAAAGTAGACTGTCCTCATTTGAGATAAAAGACTTGGGAGGATTTGTGGATCCTGAGGAGAAAGTTTCCCCCACAACTGCCCAGTTTTTCTTGTACAGCAAGCATAAAGTTATTAAGCATCTCATTTATTGATGCTCCAAGGATGTGAATCTTCCATTTCTTTCTTTTAATTTTCATCAGGTCAAGTAACCTGTCATTCGAATGCTCAGTAGTATTACAGGTCAGAGGTCAGAGTGGAGTAATTACATGGTTGCATGCAAGTCATGGATGTATTAAGAGAACTGTAAATATGTAATAGTACATCCATGAATTGTGCACACAATATGGATTTCATTTATACCTGCCTAAGATCTGTGCCAGACTACCTCCACATGTGGTCAGGCAGATCCGTTTGAAATATGATCGATAACTTATTTGGAAACAGATTGCATTGTAATACCATGTGTAAATGGAGTGGAGTCTTTCTGTCTGATCAAAAATCCTCATCACTATGTTTTACAATGTGTTTTCAGGCAGTGTGTAGTGTATCAGAGGGTCAATATTAACTGACTTATGTGAGTTCTGATGGCAGCCAAATGCTGTGGTCATCATCCTGACAGAAATTCATAGCAGGAAACTCACTTTTTGGCACAATGGGAGCTGAAGACAATGTCTTCTTTGTACCATATGCTTCAAGCCATGTCTTCAGTCACTAATATTTACTCCTGAGCTAAACTGCTGTTTTCCATCAACAACACAGCTAAAATTGGCTTATAAAAGCTGTCTACTCATGATGTTAGTTTTTAAAACTCAAAAAAAGGACTTTAACGCCTCTTTCCTTCACCAGAGGAAGCTACACCAATAACTTATTGGATGGATGGCGGTTAAAATCATTAAATACATTTGTACGGTCTGAGTTGAGAAGCAGAAGCACAGTGGATAACTTTGCTGTGATTGCACACATTTACCTGGGACTGCCTCTGCCATGGAATGGCTGTCATCAGTGAAAGGACCGTGCTGTCGTTGGCAAGCAGATGACCCGTTATGTGGATCACCCACTCGTTCTGTTCATAGGTTTATATGACAAAATGAAGGAAATAGGTGTCACACAGAAAATTGAGTGAAAAACAATACAAAAAGGGGATGTAGAGGATTATCAAACTGACAGAGAGAAGGTGCCAGTAGACCCCAGAATTCAAGACAAAACATAGAATAGACAGAACATAGACATCAAAAGGCATGAAAGAGATGAAAAGGCAGATTTACCTGAACAGGCGCCACTAAAATGTGCATGTTCAAGTAAACACATGGAACTGCTGCCCTCTAGTGGTTTGATAGAGTAGCTGAAAAGTCTACCTTAACTCAAGTAAGACATGAACATCTTTATTAAAAGTGTCATTGTCTGGGTTCTCATTGTATTGTGCTGAAGTGTTTTTTCGAAGCTTTTCAGCTTTGAGAAAAATAATAAAGAAATAAAAATAATTCTACAAGTACTCCTACAGACACAAAAAAACAACACAAAATCCTAACTTTAAGGAGTTCTGGATACTCTTTTGGTCTTAAAAAACATAATCCAAACCTTTATCCACACGGGGATCATTTGTGTCAGAAGTTAATGTGTTTCCTGATTGAAAATATGCTTAACCACCCTGCTGAGAATCATTATATCTCACCTGGAACACAGCAAACAACATGAGCTAGTCCAGTCGGTAGTGGTACGGTGATATGAGGCACGGCTACTGGTAAATGTCTCCCAGCTTACACAAGAACTGGTACTCCTCCCACATGGCCTTGGGGTCTTTGGGTATCTGGAAAATCACCTTGGTACACTGCTGCACAGAGAGGCTGGATAGGAAGGTTTAGGAAAATAAAATCATAACTGTTGAATCTGACCATTATTGCCATTTCATTGCTCGGTCTGTGTTTCCTTTATAATTTTTGTTACAACAAAAAAAACAAAGAAAGCAGTGTGTCAGAGATTTAGGGTTAATAAAGCCTCACCTGGAGCCAGTGGCTTCTGGGTTTGTGTGTGTGTGTGTGAGCATGTAAATCTACAGTGGAAACAGTTCTGTATGATACAACTGATTTCTCACATAATATGTTTGTTGATATGATAAAAACACATTTTTAACGGAATAGTTTTGAGCAAAGAACACTCAACTCAGTACTCATTTAGCCATGAGTCTGGACATGGCAAATGGGGCAGGAATTCTAGTTTAAATCTGGTTTTAATGACTAATGACCATGACTGCTATGTTGAAACAGGATCTTTCTCAGGATCTTTTTTTCTTTTTTTAATCAAGCTGTTGGGGTCAATTGTTGTCATTACATGCTGCAGGTCAGACTTCACTATAATCAATAAATAAAATCTAAATCTAAAATTATCAAACATATTAAAGCTTTACTATCTGGAATTACATTATTTTCTACTGTTACACTTGTTTTACTGTAAGTGGCTTTGGCTGACAGCTTCAGTGAAAAGCAGGGATGTGTCACCTGTTCCTAGTCTAGTACATTTGTTCACTAGTACATTGACACTGTTCATGCAAGGAAAGGGTAACTGAAAAAAATAAACTTATTGAGGACTGAGAAAATATGTCCACAACAATAAAATACCAAATGTTACTACAGTAAAGGGCCCCGGTGGTTCCAGGATGGTTGGAATGGTTCCAGAAATGGTTCCAGAAAATTAAGTTTAGAAAAAAAATTATTCTCTGCATTATTTAAGAAACTGGGTTTTGTGTTCTGTTTTTTAAATGTAAAATAGTCGGAGGTTTCTTTGCTGCAGAGGAAGTACTAAAGCAATGTGAGGTGGGAGAATCATTCTTGTGACCCTAAGGTCATAAAGCATTTATTGTCTGAGGTGTTATTAGAGTACAAACACACACACTGAGTTGTCTGTAGGGTGTAGACAAAGAGGAGAAGTACGTAGTTGGGAGGTGTAAAGTGCGGCTGACACCACTTGTGTCTTGTTTCTGTGCCTATTATATGGGTGTAAAACAGTAAACAGTAAAATAGGTTTTTAATGCATTCTGAAGCCAGATGTCGATGTTTTGGACTGATTTCTCCCCTCTTGCCTCCCTGTGCACTTCATTAATTTGGACACTAAAAAATATACCTGTCTTCTGCTTTGTCTGTTTCTTCTCCTAACTCCCATTTTCCCAACTGTCCTCTTTTGTAATTAAATGGTTTAGGATATATATGTGTATCTTTGTGTGTGTAAGAGAGAAAGAGACATGTTTTTTCTTTTCTCGCCCACTGCACATCCTCTCCCATCACAGCAGATGTTTCTGTTCTGCCTTAATGGGCCAAGGTTTCCAACTTAATTAACACTAAATAATTAACTAAATAAACATGCTAAGCGCAGCAGAATCACTCACAGCTGCTGATACTAAACTAACAGCATCATCTTTGGGGATCTGGTCAATGGGGGCAGCAATAAAACAGAAAGTAGTATAATTGTTCATTGGCACTGAGCTGGTGGCACTGAAACAAGCTCATTTTGTAATCGGTGAGGTAATTAATGTGCTTATTGCTGTCATCATGTTGTACATCATAGGTAGCAATGCAGACAGTGTTTTATCTCTGAGGACCCTGCACCGTGACACACAGATATTGCTTTAGTGGTTCATGATTCAATATAGAATTTTAAAAAGATTTGGCTATTGAAGTTACACACAAGAGTCAGTGGAGATACTAACTGGATTTGGATATGAGCAAGATTGTGTATTGTGATGTATTTTAAAGAGCTATTGATCTGTCTCCCAAGTCATCACATTCTGCTAGATGAGCCCTTGGCATCTGTTTTCAATGCCCAGGGTACACTATAGCATCAATTTTTGATGCTCAGGGTACCATATATAAGTCAGCGTAAGTGCTTAGACATCGAAAAGTGATAACACAAACCAGGTAATGTCCTTAAAAACCTTAGTAGGAGGTGGTTGTGGTGGTTATTGTGGAGCACCAAAATTTGTGGACTAACACAGAGGAGACCAGGGTTCATTCACATTTTCTCTTTTTGCCTTTCTTATTGTAGATCCTTTTCCTAACCCAAATCAAGTTGTGTTTATGCCTAAACCTAGACGTCTGTCAGACTATGTTGAAAAATGATGCTCATAGCTGTATGTTGAAATGTAATGCCCTCACTGAGTGTCAGTATGTGATGAGTTCGGAGTAAGAATGTGTGTATTTAAACAATGCCAGCCTGTACAAACAAATGTTTGGAAAGATGAACTAGAGCTTTAGTGATAAATACTGTGCACATGGTTATATTACTATTATTACTATTTAGGCTAAATAGATTAGTGTATTTGGGATGTAAATTTTATGTATTTTATGTACACATTATGTACACATGCAACTATATATTAATTATTTCTGCAGACATCCAGATAAATAATGACGTATCTGACTAGTTACATTATTAACTATTACTTACTGTTCTGGATAGTACAAAAAGCACCCAATAACCTTTCTCTATTTTGATGGTGGCATGACAAAGTTACATTGTGAGTATTGTGTTGCATAAGCAATAAAAGAAAATACTGGATGCAACTGGATGAGGGCTTTTTTGGACAGTTTTTCCTCACTCAAACCGAGGGTCTAAGGACAGAGGGTGTTGTACCTTATACGGACTGTAAAGCCCTTTGAAGGAAACCTTGATTTGTGATATTGTGCTATATAAATAAAATTTAATTGAATTGAATTGAAGTGAACTGCAGTCCTATGAGTATGTGTGTAGCTCTCTAATGGGCTTCGGTATCTGAAAAATAATAAATACAATATAAATAATAGTAGGGATGATTCTGTTGTTTCAAAATATTGGTAGGAACATGCCCCTACTGACTATATGCAAATTTATGCCCTTGCATTCTGACAGAATAACATCAAGATACAATAAGACACATCCCTACACTGAAAATGTATTTTGGGTGGTCTCTAAAATATTGACAATATGCTATATTTGCCATGAATTTCTATTTTTCTGTATCTTGTGTTTCATCATGATTGAAAATTAGGCTATTAATCAATATATATGATTCATGCATAAGGGTGATTCATCCATATTTCACTTTAATCAAGATACCGGCTTATACATAATCTAGCTGATATGAATAATGATCAATTAAAGCTAAATCAAGTGCTTCATACATGCATCTGTTGTTTGGAAACAGGAATGGAAACAGAATAATGGTCTGATTTTCATTTCAAAATCCACAATGTGCAAGGCATTTTTGGGTTTTCTCAACAGGAACAAGAGAGGCAACATTTATAATGGACTTTATTTTTCTTCTTGCCTTTGTAAAACAGAGATTTTATATTGTGCAATAAATTGAATAAACAGCATATCTCTTTCTCTATGTCCAAGTCTCTGTGGTTTTGAAAGAGACATGGCAATCAACAGCTTCTGCTTTTCATTTTGTTGTGAATGCGTAGCTATCTGATTTTGGACTTTTATTTTAGCATACATGCTAAATGTGCTCACGCATGAAACCATCAAAGCAAGGACATCATTTGGAATCAGAACAGCTTCCATAATTGTGTTCAGTGCTTTGTAGGTCTTACTACTTTTGTGTGTAAAGTGATATTAATATTATTCATCTTGCTAAGAATCAGCAGCAGCCAGTTTAATGTTCACTGTCTATGCATTCTGAATGCAGAGATGAACATATATATTTTATTTAAAAAAATTACAAAATTTATGCGAGTAGTTTATGTTCTGCCAATCTGGATAGTGTGTGTTTATGTGTCACTATGCAAAGCATTCAACAACACTCTGAATGCAGGGATGAAAATGTGTGTATTTTTCACAGTGATGTGTATGTGTTAAAGCCTAATTTTGAAATATGAATTTGCTTGATTTGAGTTCTAAAAAAGAGGGTTCTCTCTGCGACCTCAGGACTATGGGAGAGTTCCCAACCCAAGGTGAAACGTGCTGAGAACCACTGACTTACTATGTTTGAGTGTGGACCTGAGTTAATTACAGTTAAGCTACAATCTGCAACTTCACCAGTAGATCCCACAAAATATCACGCACTGAACCATTAATTTCTATTGTATCAATTCAATTTCTTTTATATATAATTATTTTTTATTTTTATTTTGTGGTTTTTGACCTTTTGATCTTTCGTTGTTTTGGGATTTTATTTTCATTGTTTTGGTGTTTTGCTTTTGCTCTGTTGTCTTTGTGTATGAAGTGCGCTATATAAATAAACTTGCCTTGCCTTGCCTATATAACGTCAACAAAAAAACATTACAATAAAATGGTACGGTCTAACAATATTATGGAAAAAAACAAATAAGTCCCCTGTGAACAAATACTTGGTGACAGTGGGAGTGAAATACTCCCTTAACAGGAAAAACCTCTGACAGAACCAGACTCAGGGTGGGTGGTCATCTGCCGTACCTGGTTGAAGTGAGCAGAAATGGGGAGGACAAAAGAAAAGCAAAGAGAAACAATAAACAAACACTTGTGAAGTCTATTGTGGTGAAGAGGAGCTGAGCCGAAAGGCGAACCTCTCAATTTACTTGAGAGGTTTGGTTGATCTACATTCCTACCCTCACTATGGTCATGAGCTTTGGGTAGTGACCGAAAGAATGCGATCGCGGATACAAGCGCCAGAAATGAGTTTCCTCCGCCAAGTCCCTTAGAGGTAGAGTGGAGGTCAGAGTAGAGCCACTGCTTCTCCACATTGAGAGGAGCCTGTTGAGGTGGCTCGGGCACCTGGTTAGGATGCCTCCTGGACGCCTCCCTGGTGAGGTGTTTCAGGCATGTCCAACCGGGAGGAGGCCTGTTGGAGGGATTATATCTCTCGGCTGGCCTGGGAACACCTCAGTGTCCCCCTGGAGGAGATGGAGGAGGTGGAGGGGAGAGGGAAGTCTGGGCTTCTCTGCTCAGGCTACTGGCCCTGCGACCCTGACCCAGATAAGCGGAAGAAGATGGATGGATGGATGGTGAGGACAGTAACCACACAACAAAAAATTACAACTCAGAAACAGAAATACCTGCAGAAATGTAAAGGGAGAGAGGAAAAACACACAAACTAAGGAAGAGAAGAGATACAAAGTTAATGACATGTAATGGTATGTAGAGTATTATTGTAGCACAATTATTTGCAAATGTGTGTAGTTATATAGAAGTATATCTCTATGCCATCTGTGTATGTGTATGGGTGTGTGTGTAAAAGAATCTGCTAATGAGTACTGAGAATTGCAAGTGGGTTGGGATCTGTAAATGTATAGACAGGTCTGTGAATGAGTAAATAGATATCTACATCTGCATGTAGATCTGTGAATATGTAGACAGATCTGTAAATGTACACATAGAGTAGATAGTTAGTATTTTGGATTGGAACTGGAAATACATCAGTACAACTCAGGCGGGTGATTGATGTCTGATGTGTACATTTAATTATTTGGATATAAAAGTGTTTGGTCTGAAAACTGCTAGTAGAGTACCACACTTTTCCTGGGTGGTGTAAATTGGTTTTTCATAGCCACTGCCATTATATTATATGACAGAAGTCAACTTCTGATGACACAACGCAGAAACACATATAATTTGCATTTGCATTTGCGTTTCTTTTTTGTGACCTTTCAAACGTTTGCTTCAGAGACATGGCTGAGACCTCAGAAAATGAACATTTTCTGGCATTTTGTGTAAGGAATTACTGTATAATTAAAAACCTTAATCTCTTTTTCAATTGCGTAGCCAAAGAAGCAATCCAAAATTAATTTACCGCATCACTGAGTAGTATTAATGTTTTGTCAGTGCCCCTCACCCCTCAGACACCCATCCACATACACATCTGTGACATGGGTAAAGTGATATGTGTGTTGAGTGTGTTGTAACATGCCAACATGGCTATCCATATAAACATCAGGAGCAGAACAGTACATGGAGAGTTGCGCATTGGATGAGAATTAGTTCTAGTAATTTCTCTCTCTCTCTCTCTCTCTCTCTCTCTCTCTCTCTCTCACTCTCTCTCTCTCTCTCTCAGACCGCTCCAATTCAACCTCTAGCTTCAATTTACAGAGAAGCGCAAATTCCACTTCTGTGGATGTTGAAGACTGAAGGCTTGCAGTGGGTGACCCTCACTATGGTATGGAATACATGTGTATGGTGATCCTCTGCTGCCCAGTGCCACTGAGTGTCTGCTACCCAGCCTCCCAGGGTCTTTGCTGCTCAGTCCCACAGTGTCCTCACTGAGTAGTCTTTCAGAGTCCCTCCTGTGCAACATTCTGAGTTGCCCAGTACGGGGGACTCTCAGTAGCCCATCAGTGTGACTAATGCTGATGAATTGGCTAGACACTACACTGGCCGACAACCAGCCAGTTTGTGTTCTTGGGTTGCTGCATCCACCAACACTCATCTGGGTGGCCCTGGGTTCTTTAGTGTTCCTGTTCCTGGTTCCTCCAGCTGAGGTCTTGTTTTTGTGCTGGCAATCCAGTTAGTTCCTGCTGTCTCAGTCATTCCCATTTATGCTTCCATTGTTGAGTTAAACATGTCTGCCAATACTGTTCATAAAGATACTGCACGTTTCACCAGTCGATGCTGGTGAGTGTGTTGTTCCATTCTGCAGTCTGCTGGGGAGGCAGCATCAAACAAAAGGACACAAGACGGCGGGACAACTGGTGGAAAAAGCTGACTCAGTGCAGGGAAGTGGGACTCACTGGGGACTGTGGTGGAGAGATGCACAACGAATAAGGTGGACGCCAACTTGGATAATTCAAATCATCCTCTTCACCACATTCTGACCAATCAGAGAAACAGCTGCAGTAGACGACTCACCTCACTACGATGCAGGACTGAACATTACAGAAGATCGCTTCACCCTCACTGCATCAGACTGTACACCTCAGTCAATGGTAGATAGACTGAAGATACTGTAAATAATTTACTGATAAATGATTTTTACTTTGTTTTGCATTTTTTAATTTTTATTTTCTTTCTCTTCTTGAGCTCAAGGACACATGAATTTTTGCAAGGGTTTAATGAAGTTAATGTGAGTCTGACGTCAGAAGGCGTCACTATCACACTCCTGGCTGCCCTCTAGAAGCAACATGCTAGTCTCATCAGCCTACTGGCCTTCTTTCAGGCATTTCCTGTCTATGCCAGCCTTTTGAGTACTGATTCTTATTTAGTAAATATTAAGCTTAGTCATAGCTGGATTATTAATTGCTGATAGAATTTTACTTGTTGCCCTGGGAGGTGTGCATGGAAAGTGTAGCGACATGGTTGGGATGGTCGGAAGCAGGAAGGCAGGTGGGCATGTTGGAGTGGCTGACTGCATTAAAATGTACCAGCAGGTGGAGAGAGATAGAAGAAGAAGTGGGACCAGGTGAGGAAATGCAGTCACCAGAGATACAACAAGAGAAATGACAGTAAACAAGGCAGATATTGTCACAATTGAATTAACTGCATTAACCAAGGAGGTACTGATGAAAGAAATGTTTATTAATAATAGTCATGGTAGCAATAGCTGTAATAATGATTGTGATAATGATCCACCAATATTGTAATAAATAGTATTGTTTCTTTGAATCACACTGGAAACATAATTACATAATCAGAAATAAATACTGAAAACAAGCAAACCTAGAATAAATGTCTTATATACACACCCATCCATATATATATGGGTGTGTGTATATATGTACAGTGCTTAACAAATGTATTAGACCACAACCCAATGTAAGGTTTATGCCACAGCTGCCCTAAATTAACAGTATTGGTAATTACCAAAATAATTTTTTATGTTTCTGTAATGGTTAATACATCAGTATGTAGAAGCTCTTTAACCAAAATTATATTTTTAATGCTAAAATATAATTATTATTGTCATCCATGAATTTCCGTGTACTGTTTTACAAAAATCAGAAAAAATAGTAATTCTTGAGTATGTCTTGATTTAAATGTCAAATTAAAGTTATTTACATACATTCCTGAACAGAAAAATACGTTTTAGTGGTTGAATGTTATGCTTAATTAATTTCTGACTTCTCAGAGAAGCCCAGTGAGCTGGCTCAAATTCGGGTATAAGAAGGTGAATTCAGTTCAAAATGGTAAAACGTTGAGAGCTCACTGAAAATGAAAGAGTCTGCATTAATGCACTTCATGATGCTGATATGTTTTCTTCTTTTTATGACAGGTGGTCTAATACATTCATTAAGCACCGTATATGTATACATACATATAAACTCATATTACCAGACAAAAAAGAAAACATATGCCACATATCAACTTCTGATACCAAGTGTCTTTGTCGTTCCAACATACAGTAATACAGTTTTGGTGTTGGCAGAAGGGGAGAGCTGTACATATGGAATACAAAAGCACACTGAAGCCCAACCAGATAATACAGACCAAAAAAAGACAGACAACTACCAACAGAATGAAAGGAAATTAATCGTTTTCTTTCTACCTTTCTAACTAGTCATCATTCAAACCTTTGTGCTTTGGGGATCTGCATAGGACTGTTGGGTGGCTGTTGATGTTTAATGAGTGACTGAATGTAAAGGAAACAGTATACTTAAAGCAAAAACTTATATTTCCCAAATTTGACCTTATTTTCATATAAATGTTGACTGTCAACCTCTTTAAGTAGCTGGGCTCATTCAATGTTGTTTTGTCATATATATGTTACAGTGTCAGTGTAAACAAGGAAGGAAGCTGGTCAGAGAAAGCACATACGTCTGTTTTATTGTGTATTTTAGGGATAATGTGAATTATACCCACCCAGTATATAGATTTAATATGAAATGCATTGCTGGCATTCAGTCTTAACCAAAACCAAGTTACTTTGACAAAAAAGTCAAAAATATTCCGTTGTAATACTGTGATATACATTTGGACTGAGTACAGATGAGTACACAACAAGTGTGAGAGGAATCTGGCTGTCCTTTTGTTTGAGCATGTGTTTTTGAAACAAGTATTCTGTCACCTTTATACTGGAGGTCAGCAGGTTAACAGGGGGAGGTAGCTGGGGTCTAACTGGACAAATAGGGCCTGAAGGGGGTCTAGTTGGGAAAGTTTTTGCAGAAGACCCACATAGGTTTGGGAAGGAAGCTCAAGGATTTTTATACACTATGTGTATGAAGCAGGGATTTACCACTGTATGGGCCTTTTTAAATAAAGGCAGGTTTTCTGGTGTGAACATGGATGAAAGGTGGAAGGGGTCTAGGTAAAGGAGGGCATGCTAGATGAACACAGGGTGTTTCTCAGGATACAGTAATCAGCCACAGATAATACCAGAGCTAGAATAGAAATATGCTTCACACCTTTTTTAATCTCTCCAACCAGTAGCAGGTGGACAGCACTTACAGTACATGAAAAAACAAAACGACAAACGTTTGTAAGTAACAATGGAAACAACAGAAAACAACATAACATGTCAGAGATCACATGATCTCTGGTAAGATTGACATCTTTAGCTGTTTTTCAGTAGTTTTTTTTCTGTTTGCTTTCCATAAAGTTTCATTCTGCTTTTCCTCTGACCTCATGTCTTTTGCAGTCTGTCTGTTGCCTCTTCCCAGTGCAGGTGTGTTATCCCAGTGAGACTGCTGAGAGGTGGTGATAGACAGGCATTTTCTAAAAATACACATTTTCATTTGATCTCTGTCTTTGAAGCAGATTGAAGACATCTTTTCAGAGAACAGTCATGTACTGCGTTAACACATTGTCTTGTCAGTGTGATATCATCGGACCATTTCAAATGGAAGCAAAACTATTCATCCAAGTTACCAAAGCACTGAGTCCACATTCATGTAGTATCCATGCTTGTACCATAGACTAGACAAGGATAAAAACAAGGAACAGGAGAAGAAGATGGAACATTTTGTGTGTTTTCTAAATTTGTAACAAGTGTTCTCTGTGCCCTTTACCTCAGATTAACAAAGCGCCTATCAGCCATGTACTCAGAAGGACCCCATGTCACTCCACTTTCACCAGTGTGGTCTTGTCATGGTGGACAAAATAATGGAAAGAAGACAGGTGCAGTAGTTGAACCTGATGTCATGACTAGAAGATATTTAGAGCTAATCATCACTGGAAGATCTCTGAAGTAATCATTAATCATTTTATTAATCATTATGCTACTGATTTTAAGTAGAGTCCAACAACTTTCTTATTTGTTGGTTTTGAAGGCTAGGTCAGGTGATATCTGTTTCTGATTCTACTAATAAGTGTTGAGTGCTCATATCAGGCAGGTTTTTGTTTTGATGCTGGTACTGACACCTGGTTTGTAAATTATCATTTTTTGATACCATGACCTACTCTGGAAAATAACACACGCAAAGCAATTTCATAACACAAAAAATATAAACCTACTGATCATGATGTGGTTTAACTTAAGTTAACATAATATTGATAAATACAAATGTATAAAAGCCGTGCATGAGATTACTGAAATTACATATCAAATGACAAAATATTCGGTCAGTACCCAGCCATAGCCTGATCTATCTTCTATGTCATAGGGCTCTGTGTTTGTGCAAAAACAACAAAACAAACAAGCCAAAAAAACAAATCAAAAACAAATTCAGTCAAGTCAAATATTTTCACTGGGTCACATGTTACTTCTTTAACAAACTAGAAAAACACGGTTTATGTGGATTCTTGTTCAATTGTGAAAACTACCTTTACTGTTAAAACATGAAACTCATGCTTCATGTTTAACCGTGCGTGGAGAACAGATAAATAGGCAAACTGTGTAAATGATCAGTATTCCTCTAACTTCTACCTGATATATGATGAGATTGTGCTGTTACTGAACACAGTGGATGATATCGTGATTAGTATGTAACACTGAGGATGATTTTAAGATAAAAGAGGCTGTACAGAAGGAAGAATGAAGCATACCGTCAGTATCAGGATGTATGACGCTGCCTCCAGCTAATGGGAATCTTTCACTCTTAGTCTCATGCATCATCCATTGGACACAAGAACAACAAAATCTCCATGTACTGTCATCTCGGTCATGAAGTTGCTCCTTTACATATCTTAAAGCAGTATGTAAACTATGAAAACTACACAACTTAATCCAACCGTATGATCCATATTCCTCTATTTATATGTTCTCCACTCACCGTTTCCTTAAGCATGACTTTCATGTTTTAACAATATAGGCATTTATCACATTATAATGTGGAAGTTTTCACATTTTAGCAAGATAAGTTGTCATATTTGAATCTTAATCTTATCACATTAAAAATATCTTGTTATATCAAGAAACTTTTCACATTATAACGTGATACTGAACCGTTTTTTTTACCCAACCTGGCAGGAATACCCTTCTGTACTTCTGTAATATTGAAAAAACATAAAAAATATAACAATAATAATAATAATAATAATAATTACTACTATTGTTATTGTTACTGCCTCCATTACCTCATAAAACATCAATATTGTTATATATCGTTATATATATTGGATGCCTTAGTAATGCTAAGATTTAAGGGAGAAAGACACACAGAGAACAAATGAGGATTTTTTAAAATCACTATAAAAAAGGCTGCTCCCAGTCTCCTTGTTTTTATCAAATTTGAAAAGCCTAGCTTAGAAAAAAGTGGACTGATCCTGTAATGATTACACATTTGACTTTCTCCAGCCCTTTTGTACTGGCTGCAGCTCACTGCTTTTCCATTTAAATTCTTCCTTGTCCTTCACAGAGAAGGAGGGAGTGAGGGGTGAGGTTGAGGCATGGCATTACAGTCTGTCTGGGTCAGAGGAAGAAAAAGTCCAGCATAATATCAGATACATTTTGCTATATCCTTTACACATGTATGTATATGATTTACATAGTACTGTTATGTTTTTTTAAGTATTTATAAAACAACAACAGCTACATAAAAAGTTTAATTTTGAAGTTACATTCAGTAGCTGAACTAAAGGGAAACAGAAACAAAGACTGTCAACAGAATAAAACATCACACAAGTAGAAATCTCATCATACATCGACAGTGCATTAAATCCTGCATGAATGTTGAAATTTAAAGGCAAACATATGTCCAAGAGTTGCAGATCACAAATAGATATATCTATACTCATATATAAATTTTTTTCTTCTTACTAGTAATACAATAAATACAACATTAGTAAATGGCTACAGTTGACTCTCTGACCATGCCCAACAGCATGTTATTAGTACAATGTTTAAATATAGAAGGATGTCACTAAAGTAGAGATCCATATAAATAGAAAGGTTTAAAGACTCTTGATAAAACTTTGTTAGGTTGTGACCCTTTTTTTTTACTCTGTGGGTTCCTCCCTTCCCTTTCCTTTCTCATCTCACTCTCCCTCCTTGGAAGTGGAAGCTGAGGGCCATGTTCAGCGATGGATGTGAGAGCTTGCTGTGATGCTTTCAAACAGACAGCTCTCATATATTTCTAATTTGCACCCTTCCTCAAACTGCCCGTTTGCCGACCCTATACCAGACAATACCCAACAAGATGTACAAAAGCAGTTTTAATACACAGCACAGCCACCGCTACCACAAAACCACAATGACATGTTTGGTAGTGATGCCACAGGGACCCCCTGGCCTCCAGCAGACATGACCTATTGTACTGATGACGTTCACATGAGCGTCATGAACTCGTTACATAAAGACACTGCTTATATCTCCCAGGCCAATGTAAGGATACTTATTTATTCATATTTTTATGTTTGGAATCTACAAAATGCAGACTACTCGATAAAACTAGTCAAAAAGTAAAAACTACACTACTACCATCGGTTAGTGGAAGACACAGGCTCAAAAAAGCTTTGTATTATCTGAAAACTATTCCAAATTTCCATATTGATTACATAGTGCCATGACTGCTGGGCCAGCTACCCCCCCCACCCCAACATCACACACACACACACACACACACAGACACACACATAAAATTGTAACCATCTCCGAAACCTCTGCCTTTACCTGACAAAGAGTAAGGGAGATATGGCACAGTGGGAGACATTCAGAAGACATGGGGGTAGCTGAGATTGCCTCACCTCGCTCTTCTAAAATGCACAAAACCTCTTCCCAAGTCTTTTTTAAAACATACTTATTATATTACACACACATAATATAGAATACGTATATACGTCAATAGTCTTTGCTTGTTTTTTTTAGTTTTTTTTGGAAGTCATAAACTTAAAAAAGTTTACAAAAATAAAATGTTTTATGGTGACCTCTGTCATTGGTCTCTTCCACTCAGCAAGGCTTGTTTTTCAAAGGTCAGAGCCCCCACCCCACCCCATCTCACCTCGAGACTACAGGCTTTATTGGTACGGGCCTTGGCCACAGATCAGGCCCAGAAACATCCTCCGTCCATCCTTTTAGATCCCTTTCATTCCTGACAGAAGCGCTCCTTTACAAATCTGCTCTTTTTGTTTTAGTTGATCTCCTTTGAGTGTCCTTCTGTGTCCGCGTTGTCTCTTGTCTGTTTTTTTTTAGCTGATATCCATCTCTACTCAGTCCTGTAGTTTTTCTTTTTTTTACTAGAAAAGTAAAGAGAAAACAGGCAGGTCAGTGTCAGTCAGACATCCATCCAGATTGCAATATACCAATAAAAATAATCATAAAATTTCAAACTTATTCAATCATATCACGTGTTCTCTATTCAGTAAAATAATGTGCAATATGATGAAAACAAAAAAGAACATTTTTATACTTGCTGTACAGGACTGTACTTGTTTAAAGATTATGTAGGTAAGAAATGTTGTTAGGAACCAGGACATTCATAGTATTTACAAATTTATGAAATCCAGAAACAATTATCACATGACTTTCATGTCAAATAAAATATTTACCATTAACACTTAATACAGCGTTGTCATTTTAATCTTTATTCATGTGAAAAACTAGATTTCAGTATATTTTAAAATTTGGAATGTTTGATTTTGATTTGTTTTAATTCAAATGTTACTACGGTGGGTTTAATTAAATTTGAACAACATGGGTTCGCACTGATCCTTAAAGTTGTTGAGGACATAGAAGACATAACACTAAAACACAACTTCCTGAAACTTAAAATACAGTCTAACAGCACCGGTCCAATCCCCACAACATCTATTAATGTTGCCCATCTTTGAGGCTCAGCAGTGCCAAGTCTGGACTACAGCTCCTTTTTTTACTGTGTGAGAAATTTTTTGAGTGCAGCAAAGTACATCATACTCCAGCAAGAGAAAGTGAGGCTGGCTATGTCCTGGGAGGCTCTCGTCATGACAGAATCTCTTCAATTGTGGCCGATGAGTTGAGGAGCAGACGGGAGGTGTATGTGTCTGTATATGTGTGTAAGGGGGATATTACATCTTCAGAGGCAAGAACAGATGAGGCCCAGCTTTAATTTCACCATCACATTGCATTTGCTTGGTGTTGCCCTCTAAAGAGAGACATAGAAGGAGATTGGACCAGTGCACTGGCTGCACTGCTGAATCACCATACACTGCCAACCCGTCCTCTTGTCTCAGCTTAACAGGCCTGTTCGCTCCTGGATGTGTCAGCGGGGAATAAAGGAAAGTGGAATGGGAAAAAGGAAGTAGTAGGGGTGTAAGTGAATTGGGGCTCGGTGATTAAACTCAGTGTGACTGAGTACTGTTGCTCAATTGAGCGGTACAGTATGAGCAGAGAAAGTTCTGGATGCAGGAATGTAATTTAAAATGTGTAGTGTAACATGAAAAGGGCAAGGACTTCAGCTCCAAATGATGCCAATGTGGAAGTATCTTAAAGTGTAATACTGCTGAGTATACCACGTGGTGCTGGCTCCAAAAAGCCCTGGCTCCCATAGACTTACGTTGAACTTCTTTCTAGAACTACTAAGTTAATTTTTTTCCAGGAGTCATTCTGGTCTCATTTGTTTTATTTGGACCCTCTAATAAGTATTCTGGCCCATCTTTAAATTTTCCCTCAGGTCGATTAGAAGGCTCTGATGTCTGCCATGTCAGGATTTGATTGACAGGTTTGTGTGACAAGTCACTCACTTGCCGAGTCTGACTTTCAGAGCTTTTTTTTTATTTAATAAAACATATTTCTTCCTGAAAAAGACCTTGACTGTAGTGCGGTTACGCTAACAACACCATAAAATGACTTTGTTAGGTGTGCTTGAAGTTTACAGTTTATCGAGTCAGTAAGCTAGCATTTAGCATTAGCGTTTAGCACCCATGACCATTCATACTCCCACAGCTCGCCCCCTTTTGCCTTTTTTCTGGCTCCAAAAATCCAACATTGCAACTTGCAAATTGTAAACTAATGGCTTCAAAACAGCAGTTCAGAAACCAATCTGTGACCTCATGGTTCTTCCTGGTCTTCTTCCTCTGATTATATACAGTCTATGTGTCTCACACATCATACATGTTTGTCATGTCTGTCATTTTGTCAATGCCATTTTTCAAGGCTAACCCTGCTAGCATGCTATGCTGATGGACAACAACACTGCCAAAACAGTCTGAGTAAAGCTCTTGGCTCGTTCTGGGAGCATGCCTTTTGGTTTATACTTGTACAACACAGGAAACAAGCAACAGGCAAGCTAAAAGATGAGCCAAGCTAACAAAATATAATCAGGTCACACACAGGTCCACATTTTTTAGCAGTGTGAACACTAATGTCCTAGGACAGATTGAAGGACTGCCTGTTCAGCTGACATCCCTGTATGTGTGAAACTCAGTGTGCCAACGGCGTCATATTAAAGTATTGTAAAGACAGAGCTATAGTAGGCCTTTAAAGGACATTTCTACTGTCTGTTTGTGGCAAAAACTTAAAAACACAAAACATACAAACATAACTAAATAATCTTTTCTCCACAATCCGGCCCAACCTTTACTGCCTGTTTACTCTTGTCATGTCTTCTGCATCATTTTCATCTTGTTACATCTTGTTATGTTGCTTATTTTGATTTATAATGCTGTAAAAGCCATCTCATGCTGAAAACAAATCAGTGTCTCCTTAAATCTTGTTATGTCATTTTCATCTTTTAATTAGTTTTTGTCTTTTACTTAATTTCTCATCAGAAAAGCCCACGTAGATGTATTGCAGGTGCCTCACACGTGTACTGCCACCTGACCGACACTACATCACTTTTTCTCCATGGGGAAATAGAATTATCCATGGCTCACATCATCTGGTAAAAAAAATAATCTACATATTTTAAGCCTTTAAGATTCAATCATTACTAAAGTGTATGTCATGTAAGAGAAACACTAAAAAAATGGAATAATCAAAGTTGTGATATTGACATTTAAAGTGGACATGAAACACTGTTGTTGTGATTTGTGTTTTTTTTCTTCAAATTATGATAGTTATAATAATAATAATAAATAATACACTCAAGGGATTTAATAATGCATCACTCTATTTATGGCCAAATTTAGGAATAGCTTTTCTCTATTAAGACATCTAGTTATACAAATGCATGTAGGGTAGCCTTGATCATAATTTTCAACAAGTGGGAAATGGTCAGGCCTGACAGATTATCGCAAGTAGTCCTATGTCTCGAAACACAAATTTGGGGAAGAAGTCCCAATGCCATTATCCGACTAATCCCAAATGACTACTCAACACACCCAACCCTTGAAAAATGCAGCACAGGTTTGGAGAAAATGCCATCTGTAAGAATGCCTTCTCCGCATACTCAGCAGCAACTCTGGGCAGCACTGACTGAAGAGTGGGCTGCTATCCCACAGGATGACATTCGGAGGTTGTGCCAGTCCATGGGGGGCACACTAATTACTGATGGTGTCTTACAGTATTTTTGTAACCTGCAGTTACTGTATGTCAAATCAAATCTTGGCATTTTTGGTCATTGTTTTGTTTGTTTTGTCACTGATTAAGTTAGCATATTCATTAAAAATGAATGAGAAGCAATATATGAATGGTCATTTGCATACAACACAAACTGCACCAGCGAATTTACAAATGAATGTAGTGGTGCGTTATTAAATCCCTTGAGTGTAATAAAACTCGTTATTCACCCGGATTTACTGGAAATCTAGATTGTGTTTCACTTTTTTTTCGCCAGGAGCCAGGACGGGGCAACCATCTTTAAACAATGTCAGAGGGTTGGTTTGTCTCTGCTAGTTTGTTCACAAGAAAGAGTTGTTGAAGTGAACACATGATTATTGAGATCAGACCTAAGATGACCTGTAAGTCAGAACTCACATTATATGTAATTATAACATAATCACAATATTAGATTGAATAAATCAAATATTTCCCCCCTTAATATGACCAGTCTAGACCAATCAGGTTCAGACAGTCTAAAGGGAACAGGTGCTGCTTTTACTCATTTCATTGTTTTATTAGGTTGTTGATGTGAAGCTAAATAAATGGAGTGTGTGAACGGAATCTTGTATTCATGTGTTTGGTTTAGGTTACTATTAAGTGTGTTTATATAGTACTATATACCTATACTTTTTTGCTTGTGTAACTGTACAACCAGTAGGAGTAATTTAGTCATCAAAATGATTCACACCTAAGCCATGTGTTCTTGTTGATGTTTGCAAATTAGCCATATGGAGTTAACAGCAGAGATGCACCAACCCTCTGACATCACCATCATGTCCCACTGGTGAAAATCAAAGGAACCACAGTAATATTGGTAAGTGTTTTATGTCCACCTTAAGGTATACTGATTCACAACATCAGTGTGTAACAGGCAAGAAAAAATGCCACCTTAAAAGCTACCAGTAGTCTTTGAACAGCACAGTGAAGAAACATGACAAAGCCAGCCTCTTAAACCTGAAATGAAAGCATGTGCTATGTTTTAGGTTATATATGAGCATATTTATTTACATATAGAGTGGGGAAGTGGAATCTGATCACAAGTGATCACTGGAAACATGGGGAGATGCATTTTAATGTCTGGCCATATGACAAAAAAGGTTTGAACAGGGCTTGTGCATTGGAAAAACTCCCTAAAGAAATAATGACAGGGAGAAAAACTTTTAGAGGTGAGACATGGGACCAGATCATCACTTTCTCACTGCTGTCTAATCACCCTGAGGTAGCAGACATGAGTATCCTTAGAAAGAAAAGACAAATGTGAACCTGACAGGTGTCTTTTTAAACACAAATATATTATATTAGTATATATAGTATATATTATAGTATAGTATATAATATATACTATTATAGTATATATTATAGTATAATATAGTATGTTGTAGTTTGAGAAACAGTTATGATATATGTGTTTGCTTGACAGAGACAAAGTAAATAATTCAGTTGTACACATACTTTGGTACTAGGTTGACAGAATGATTCTTGTATGCTCAGAAAAAAATATGCAGTCATGTACATATTCATAAGATATTGGCCAGAAAAAAGTATAAGATCAAAAGAAGGAAAACATAACAAAGATAATGTTCAAAGGTAGGAAATCTCTAATCATTTCTTACATTAAGTAGTTCATATATAAAAAAACAGCAGGTGTTCACAGAAGAACTACTGCAACTAGTGGGTGATATAAAACATTTGCCTCTAAAAATCTCTTGACATGTAAACAGAGCACAATTTTGAAAAACTGTCAGAAACAATAATAACCTGTAGTGAGTAAACATGTTAATTGAATGGAATATTACTGTGATGGGCCTTACTATGACTGTGTGAAAAATATGTGTCCTTTAAATTGGCTCTCCTGTGGCTACTTTAATACTAGAAAGCCACTACTTTGACTCAGGCTTTGTCTCCCACAGTTCCACAGCGGAAAACTGTATGGCTTCCAACTACAGCAAGAGTCGTCATTTTACAACACAAACTGACTTTGGAGAGTAAAAGATTAAATAGTTTATACTACAGTAGAGCAGGGTTGTATGAAACTAGATGATGCTACATTACATACATAATAACTTCTGTTTCTCCACTCCACTGCAGTTTGTAATTTTGTAAAACCATTGTGATATTTGAATAAACCAAAGTCTGCATGCATCTCTACAATTCTGCCTTTACTTTCTTGATTTCAATGAAATTATCATTCTTGTTTCCCCACACACTTGGTTGTAAATGGAGATGTGACCTGGTCATGTGTGGTGAAGAGTGCACAAGAAACAAATGACTTGTACCCTTTTACTTCAGGAAATGAATGAATTGCTTGTTAAGGCTTTGTGAGATAGCACACCAAGGGATGGGTGGATAAAATTCCCTTTGGCAGCTAAGGCTATGTCCAATGCGTTCTTGTTTTAAAACACACATGAAAACAAAACACAAAGGAAAAATTACTTTTTCCCATTTAATGGATGTGTTGGCTTGGCAAAATCTGGTGTTGCATGCTTTGCCACCAGTTGGATTTCTTTTAAGTGCCTCCTAATTAAAAGAAATCTCCCCCCCTGAACTGCTACCTTACTGTGGTGGGGGAGTTTAGAGTGCCCGAATGATCCTGGGAGCTATGTTGTCCAGGGCTTTATGCCCCTGGTAGGGTCTCCCAAGGCAAACAGGTCCTTGGTGACGGGTCAGACTAAAAGCAGTTCATGACCCCAATGGATAAGACGCAAACAAGGACCCGGTATGGCGCAGCCGGGGCACCACCCTGGAACCAGGCCCGGGGTTGGGGCTCGTAAGCCAGCGCCTGGTGGCCGGGCCTTTGCCCACGGGGCCCGGCCGGGCTCAGCCCGAATTGGCGACATGGGCCCGCCCTCCTGTAGGCCCACCACCTGCAGAGGGATCCATAGGGGCCAGGTGTAATGTGGATCGGGTGGCAGTCGACGGTGGGGGCCTCGGCGACCTGATCCCCGGGCACGGACTTTGGCTCTTGGGACGTGGAACATCACCTCACTGGGGGGGAAG
>JAPQRN010021976.1:0-28330 GCA_037367275.1 Coranthus polyacanthus | reverse complement strand
GAGAGAGGAGAGAGAGAGAGAGAGAGGTAGAGGTAGAGAGAGAGAGAGGAGAGAGAGAGAGGAGAGAGGTAGAGGTAGAGAGAGAGAGAGAGAGGAGAGAGAGAGAGGTAGAGAGAGAGAGAGAGAGAGTCCAGCAGCAGTCAGCGCGCGCACACACTAAAACGTCCTTCTGAAATCACGCTTCCTTTTTTTTCACTCTTCCACTGAACAGGTTTCACTTCACGGTTCAGTCTTGTCCTCGCTAATTGGACTCGGATATACACTCCTCAGTTTCCACCACAGTGACTTTCCTTCACCTGCCAGCGGACATCACTTTAGTCGGGATGTTCTGGATGTGAACATGGAGTTTTCCTCCCCTCCGCTGTCGAACACGTTGCTGCTGGTATTCCTCCGCCCGTCCAGTTTTCCAAGCGCCGCACACTGGTTTCCAGCCGCCTCCGCCCGACAGGTGAGCAGCAGGTCGGGGCCGCCGGAGGAGACCCGGTGGGCGGGTCTGGAGTCCCCGGAGCCCGCAGGCTTAGCACCCGCTAGACAGCTCAGCACCTGACGGACAGGTAAGGCTGCGCGGAGCTGGGAGAACAGCTGCGTCCACAGCTTTGTGGGGAGATCAAATCTACTTCAAGGTCGAGTTAATGAAAGTTTCTTAATGCCTTTCCCCATGAGACCTCGCAAACTAGTTGGGCTAATGCAGCACTGGTCAGAAAAACACATGCAAGAGCACAGAGAAAAAAAACCTGTTGTCTGATCAATATGATCAATCCTTATAATGGACTTTATCATTAACACACTCAATAAATCAAACATGTTTATTCATATAGATGCATCTGTGCTAATTTTATAAAAGCTACATCCAAAAGTTACAGCCTATCACATGATAGATCAGTACAAATCAATACTGTGTTTGTAATTATTATTATTTAAATGTTATGATAAAATCCATACACACCATTAGATGTTTTCTACTCTTTAAGATAGCCTACAGACTTCGGTTTCCTTTTTGCTGTATTTCTAAATGATAAAAATTTAAATTCAATCCTAATCACAATATCAGCCTGTGCAAATGTGCAATGTATAGGTCGAGATTTAGAAGATTTATGGAGATCTAATGCAGAAATGGGGCATTGTGTAAAACATGCAAAATTAAAGTGAAGTTTCAGTTTGTATTGTAGGTTTTTTTACTCTAGTTTAAGTTTAAATGCTTGACTTGACATTTCTATCTGAGTAATGTGTGCATTTTCCTTGATAACCAAGCAAGTAGAATCAAATGCGATCGAATATTGCCCACAATAATCGCATTATGACTTTTTCACCAAATCGTGCGGCCCTTTTCAGCCTTAAAAAATCAATATTGTGTGAGATTTTGCACTAATATGTTCAGATACTAATATAAAACTGCTGATATTAGTCCATAAGAGAAATTCCATTCACGATTATGTCTGTTTCTCACTGTAAACAAATGGAACTCTAATTATGGCCTGTTCACCTTTTAACCTTTTGTAATCGAACCAGTAAAAGCATTGTCTCAAAGAAAAACCCAAACCACTGTCATTTGTAAGAGGGGATTTGATTTGTGGCCACTTTGTTCCAGAATTGCAGTGTAGGAGTGGGTCCAATTAAGAGCCTTTCAAGGGCCTTAATTAAAATACATTTAAGTAATTACCAAGTCTTTAAAACATGTAGTTGCCAATATATATAGGCTTTCTCCTGTAAGTTACACAACATGCAGGTTGGATGAATGAGATTTTCACATCATATACACATCGTATGACATTTTAAAGATGGATGAGGGTCAGACCAGACTCGCAGACCCCGCAGCATCTTCCTCTCAAAGTAATAATGACTCTTTTTGCCTTTGGTCAGTCACTGTTGATAAAGGACCTAAAGAGGAGCCACAGTGGATTATTTACTGTAGTCTGCAGAGACGAAACCTTTGCACTCCAGTAATTCCCTGTCGTTGTCGCATTGATCAAGAAAAATGAAGCTTATCTACTGTAGAATCTCTCTGTAAGTTTGTCACAAGAAGAGCAACAGCTAAATGTTGAAATGCAAACACAGAATGGATGTAGTTTGTACATGTATTTACAGAAAATCCTAGTGGTGCAGTATCATAATGGAATCCAGTCATGAAGCCAGTTAATCATCACGTATCTACAGTGGACTATGAAGGACTCAACTCAACTCTTAAGTTTCAGTGGCTTGACCGTTTACATATACAGTCTTGTCAAAGCATACAGTTACAAATATAGAAATACATTTACAAGCATCGCAAGTAAAAATATTAAAAAAAGAAAAATTCTGTGTATAGATAAATCTACATATACCCGATCAATCAGCATTGTGACCACCGACAGCTGAAGTGGTAATAATGTTATTATCTTGTTGCTATGGCACCTGTCAGTGGGTGGGATATATCAGGCAGCAAGTGAACATTTAGTCCTCGAAGTCGATGTGTTGGAAGCAGCAAAATGGGTAGAGTAAGGATCTGAGTAACTTCGACGAAGGCCACATTGTGTTGGTAGACGACTGGGTCAGAGCATCTCCAAAACTGCAGGTCTCGTTGGGTGTTGCCGGTCTGCAGGGGTTAGTACCTACCAAAAGGGGTCTAAGGAAGGACAACCGGAGCTCAGTCCAGTCGAGCATCTGTGGGAACATACGTACGTTATCACCTCGTGCCTAATACTGTACCTGAGGCCTCGACTCCACGAGACTCCACAAGAAGGTGTGCCGTGGTATCTGGCTCCAACACATTAGCAGCAGATCCAGGTGGGGCCTCGATGGATCATACTCGTTTGTCCAGCACATCCTACATATTAATTATTTTATTAATTTATTAATTGATGCAAATAGAAATGAGTTGAATCGTTTATCTCTTCTTGTGGCCGCAGGGATTCATGAACTTTGATTGGCCATAAAGTGTGGGTTACTATCAGTAGTAGAAGATAAATATCCTTGAAAACCAAACAAGTATCTCCGTATGTTTAAAGAGATACAGTAAGAATAAATACACAACTCATATCTTCAATTGAATTATGTTTGTTTCAGAAGTAAATCGTAGCGATAAGATGGCTTTTCCTCCAGGGTTGAACGTTTAATGGCTGCAGTGGACGCCACTTTACGTCACAGGGCTCAGGCCTCTGCTTCAGGGTATTATCGCTGACACTGGATTGAGTTTGAGATTAGAGACGACATAAATCAAGGTTAGTACCTGAAAAAAATACTTTGACAAACCATTTTTCAGATGTAATGTTGACATAATATTGTCAAGGCTGGATCCATCAGGCCATTTCAAATTTTGAGAAGTCTTTCTTATGTATGTTTCATGCTCTTTAAATGGTAAATACTGTATGTATCAGGACCACACAACTACAACAACAATAATGACACTATTAGAGAGTTTGAGAAGCCATTTAAATGTGAAACTGGCCTTATTCTGCTTCATGTGTTGAACATTTGCACTTGTTAAGAACTAGTGAAATGCTCTTCGGGTTCAGTTGGTCCAAAACGCTGCAGATCATCTGTTAAAAGGAAAACACAAGCTAGAGCACATTTCCCTCTGCATGTGAGGCCAGTCCCTTCACTGCCTGTTTTAAAATCTTAAATCTGAACATTGTTTTATTCTTTGGCATTTAACTCACCAGAGAATTGCTGTCTTTGTTATTGTCTGTTTGTCTTTTAAACTGGTCTTTTTTTTTACTATTTTAGTTGTTGCTTTATAAATACAATTTGGATTAGGATTAAAATCCAGTGAAGACATTGCGTAAGGTTTTTCCTTATTAGCCAAAGGGAGCATTTCCCCTTCTGTTTTTGGATATGAGCACTGCAAGGTCCTACAGAGTGAGCTCATAATGTTTCTGAGACCACCCTGTAGCTATACAAAGACCAAACAGCTCTCCTGCTTTTAAAGAATAAAACTCCCCTCCGATCCCTCAGCTCTCCCTCCAAAGGAGTCAAAATCGTGATAGATGCCGAGGTTTTCTTCTCAGGCTATTATTGTACACATGTGTCAAACCTGCTGTTGGATGAGTGAGTTATGTAAAATCTCTATGTACAGATCTCTTAAAAGTGCTACTGTTCCTCTTAGCCAAAAATATTCCCCGTTCTCTCCGTGGCTTTACTATTCTGGCCTGTGTTGGCCCAAACCTGACATCACGGCAACAGCAACGGATCTAAATGTTATCAGGCATTATAGGAGGAACAGATTTCCTCCTGCTTCATCCCTCACGCAACCACATTTTGTTCATCGTTGTAGAAAGGATTCGAGTCACTCTGACAGATGTGTGAATATTCTTGTTTACTCACCTCACCTGTTGCTTCTGGGTCATCTCTCTTCTGACCTTCTTGCAACTATCTCTCCATCCCTTTATCCGTCAGCCCGTCTCCGAGTTTTCCATCCCTCTGTTTCTCAGCTGTTTTTCTCCTGAAATAGAGCCTTATGAGACTAAACAGTGATGTACCAGAGCCTGTAGCTGTCAAACTAAGCTAACAAAAAGCAGAAGTTGCTAAAGATGAAAAGTCAACAATATCCGACAATCGGACAAACAGAGATAAATGAGATACAGATGGTATAAACGGAAGCGTAGTGTGGATTGTGGACGCTGTATGCCAGCCACATTATTTGATTGAAAATAATTATCAGTGTCATGCTGGCTGGTAAGATTTGTTTTGTTGTGTTTGATACCGTAGCCCGTGGCATGTTTCTGTCTTTCTAAAAAAACAGTGATGCGTAAAGCAGTGTGTTGTTGTTATGACTGATGACGTTCGACACAGCATTGCTTTGCCAGTGGCGTAATGTGTGGTTTGAAACTGGATCAGGCCACTATAGGATGTGTAAAGGTCACCGAGTCACAAACATGCTGTGGGTTGTAGTTAGCTGCACAACTACTTTAAAAGACATAGTGTTAATATATCGGATATATGGACAAATGTATCTGTCAAATTAAACTGTGGCAAGAAAGTCTTTCACAGACTTGGACAAAAAATGGTACTCACACAATGAAGATAAAATGAAGTCATACAATATGAGTTGATAGAAGTTTTACTGATACCATTGCCATTATCGATTCTGTTATTGATTCTTGATTATTTGATTATTTACCCTTATTGATTCCTGATAAATTTTGTCTGTGGGGAAAAAGAAAAGATTCAAGTCCATGTCTTACTGAAAAACGTTCCAGCACATCATTCATGGGGTTTTCCACTCATACTTGAAAGGATCATTTTACACACATTACTACTTGCGCTGTTGTCATCTTTCTTTGTTAAATGAAGTCACACATAGGGCTGCATGGTTTAGTGAAAACGTCATATTGCAAATATTGTGCGATTGCAATTTGAGTCTCTTTGCTTGGGTTTCGAGGAGCTTGGGTTTGGGTTTTTTAGTGAGCATTCTGAAAAGTGTATTTTTCAACTCAAACACACAAGCCTGAACGAACAAATCAATAACAAAAAATATAGCAACATCCATTTTGCATGTACCTCTCCCTGCTCAGTTTCACCGAATCCAAAATATCACCAGACACACACTGGACCTTTAAACTGCAGCCTTTTTGTGATTATAATTGCACAGGCTGACATTGTGAGTTGATTAATTGTGCTGCTCTGCTTTGGACTCTTTCTTCCTCTCCACCACGACTCCTTCTTGCTGCAGACATCCAGCAGTGTAGACGTATTAGTTGGACGTCATTGTTTTGCAAACAATTTCATATGAAACTTAGTGTAATTTACTTTCTTGTGTTGGCACATATGGAATCTCCAAAGCTTGTTTTAATCCTGGGAGGTTCACTGTTTACGCAGAATACCATGTGACGGATAAAGTTCAAAGCTTCAAATGTTGTCAGTGGTTCAGAAAGCGCTTATTTAGTCTGATAATCTTGCATCTAAATGATCAATGTGTGCTGTTGCTCTGGCTCAGAACCTGGCTCATGAAAATGGTCTTTTTTAAAAAAATGCTGGCTACAAACTTGGGGATGGGGAGTAACTATAAAGTTCTCCTGCCGGACAGTGGCAAATCCAGTGGAGGGACATGTTTGAAAAGAGGCTTGACACAAAGTCACACAGCAATGTTCAGCTGTAATGCTATCAGTTGACTGAAACTTAGAGGGATTAAATGTAGTATTGATATTCCAAACCACCGTACCACAGTGCACTCACAGCTACCAAAACCACCAACGAATCAACGCTACGTCTCCACAGACTGTATCTCTCACTGAATAAACTCATTCTTTAAACACATGTGTATTATGGTATCATCAAGTTTTCCCCTTCAAACACAAACTCAGACAGTCGGTCAAAATAACACTGTGTCTTATAATCTTCGCCTGGTGCGTCAGCTGATAGTTTACATTTACTCTGTTAGTTTTCAGACTGAAAACAGAGACACAGTAAAACCGCCAATCACCTCTGTCTGTACGGTTTGTTTCATCAACAGCTGCACTGAAGATCTGTTTTGAATCGTCCAAACAAGTTCCAGAACTGTCACAGTTTGGTCTGAACCGTGGATCGACAAACGACAGCAACATAATAACATGACGTAGTAACTTTATACCTTCATGAGCTTCATGATCAAACTCACCAGTGGAGAAGAGTCGCTGACGTTTCAGCATCAAACTGACTTTAGATCTGTGTCCAGTGGAGAAAACGACAATGCTTCTGTTTTTTTTATCACCATGTCACTTTCTTTGACTCTCAAAGTTCTTTCTTACTGGTTCTCATCCCATACCGTCACATTGTGACTACTCCCTCTAGTGGTCACATACATTCACAGTGACACGTCAGCCTGTGGCTGTGAATAAATTCAGTTCATTTTTCTGCAATACAATACATTGGCATCTTTCACGTAGCGTCAGAACTCTTTATTCTAAACACAAAGTCGAAAAACTACATATAGCTCCTTTAAAGGTTCAGTATGTAAACTAGTGGTGACAAAAAACCAGAATGACTATGAAATTTGTTGATGAACACCAGAAAGACCTAACTATTACTATGGGAACATTTGCATGTTACGTATAATTTTTCATATATCACCCCCCCCAGAGGCCATTGGACCTACATCACTTTTATACCATGTGTGTATCTGACTGAGTGGAAGAAACCACTAGTAGGGGAGTCCACTACACACCTACTGTATACAGTATGTATAGAGACAATGAATATTTGCAATTTATAGTGCAAATATATTCTTTCTATATAAATCTTCAATCAATAACAGAAATAAACATTAATACCACCTACAGCTTCAAGGAGTGTTTTGTCAATAACAGACTTGTGGCCCTGACCCTCCCCCAACATGGTGAGACCAGGAAATAGAAAACAGGCACAAAGTCCTCAGCAAAGTCCTTTGCCTGAGGACCAAAAAACAGCTGAGTAACAAGGTAAAAAAAATAGTATTTTAAATGTGTTGCCAGTGGGAACCACCAACAAATTGCAAAGGCAGATATGCTGTTCTCGCATGCTGCCAGGTAACTTAATACTTCAGCTTTTGGAGGAAGGTAATTGGCCCAGTAACCTCTACACTGCCAGAAATCACAGAGTAGTTTGCAGCATTCAATACAACTGCCGTGTGTAAATATTAAGGGTCTGTTAGTCTTTATTTAGATATTCAGAGATGAGGAGGAGCTGTTCAGTTTTAATGAGGTATTTACTTTTTTCTTGTGGAAAAATCACAAAAAAAACTCTTTGAGAAAAGTAGATGTTTTGTTTTTTGTCAGGAAGGGATCTTAAAACGACAGCCGTCTGCAGTTTAAAAATGCAGACTTAATTTAGATTTTGCTATTAATTTGTTTGTAGTTTATTAAACTATAACTTTTTACAATTCGACCATCGGTTTGTCCATAGCTTCTCATATGGTCCATGTTGGAGTTTGATGCCTACTGTGAAATTTCCTTGGTTAAGGTTTAGGTACAAAAAGAACTTGGTTAAGGTTAGGAAAAGCTCAGGGGTCGTTCAAATACTTTGTTACTGTACTTCAGTAGATTTTTCAGGTGCCTTTTACACTTGAATATTTATTTCAAATATCTGTACTTTATGCTCCTTACACTTTCAGAACAGAAGTGTTGTTTTTTTAATGCATTCAATGGGATAATCAACATTTTTTTATTTTGCATCATCTTCACAAGACTTCTTTCAACCTACATGGACGGAACAATAACACATAAAAAAGACGACCCCTTGGTGTATAAAGCAGCGCATGTCACGCATGACAGACGTAACAACATAAAAGACGTGACAAGACAAAACAGACTTGTTTTGTTAGACTTGACCATGGACCGTGGACGTGTCTTTTTAATGAGACGTCTGAGACCGGGACAACTAATACCCACATGGATGATGTGAAGTTCAGTAGCTTTACACAGAAACAGCTGGGAGAGATGTCGAAATACTTTTTTACATTTACTCTTTGAGTACATTTCAGAGCTTGTATTGTTTTACTTTTACTTGATTAAAGAAGCTGAACCAGTACATCTATTTTTTTAAACAAGCTCAAACAACCCATGAACATGTTTTCAGCAGGAACACAGACTCCTTAGTCTAATTATTACTGCATGAGACCAGGATCAAATCAGCCCTTATGAATTCTTCAGCTGTATTTGATTTGAAATTGTATCATCATTATTCATCGTTATCGTTAAGCTGTGATTATTGCAGTTTTTGCCTTTAATCTCTGATCCGGGTCGGTCTTCCCACTCGGAGTATGGTGTAGATCAGATGTGGTTGTCATGGGTGTAGCAGGCACAGCGGAGTAAGCAGCATCCTGTGTTCTGGCTTATGTCGTAGTTGGGATGAAAGTATGAGTGAGTCAGAGTGTTGTGGCACCCTTGGGTGAAGCCCAAAGTAAATATCCACTGTCAGGGTTCAGCCGAGCAGTGATGCGGACAGCAGCCGTATGCCTGTTTGTATTTTTGTGGATAGAGGCGCCTTACCACCACATGCACTTTTTCTACCTTTGTGTGTTTGTGTCCATCGGTGACTCAGCTTTATAAGTTACCTCTGTCTCACACGCAGCTTTGTAATTGTGCCTACTTGTCCAAAAATAATGGATCTCTGCGTGTTGCAATGTAGTGTTATTCAGGTCCACAAATATAATGGTGACTCACAGTTTGCAATTTGTTTTACCATGTTGAATTACTTGGTGTCCATTTGTTAATTGGACAGGCTTTTAGTTTTTCATTGGTAGCAGTGGTGGAGCATTCTTTGTTTTGCAGACTTTAAAGGTTACTGCATCTGTATTTGAATGACTCTGTGATAACTATGCTGAACTACAGCATTAGATTTTTGCAATGCCATCTGTTTGCGCCAATGGTTTCTCAGAAGAATCCTAAACCCCACCAACCTGGCACACCGATCAGGCTAAAAAGAGGTTTGGAAAAACACACATTAACACATACACGCACACACACTCTGTAAATGTGTACTTCTCCTTTCACAGTTCAGTGGTCCAAGAGAAACACTTTCACACTTCATTTAGCTCGTCCATTTACTCCTAAATGTTCCCAACTGGGATGTTTCTGGAGGCGTGAGATGTACATTTTATTAGATAAATAACAAAACCAATGCTCTCACATACAGATGTACTGTATAATATTAACAATAGCTCTAGGTTATTTTTAACTCTCTGCAGTCTGCTTTTCCAACATCTACATCCAAGCAGCTTCCTGAGGTGAAGGAAAATCAACAAACTGACCGTATTTCTTTTTTGTGTCATTCCCGTCAGAGTTAATTCAGACTCAGACAAGCTGCAGAACTACAATCTTTTGTAATCTCCTTAAATGCATGTTACACTTCCATTTTGATAGGAATTTTCTAGACTGTACAATTGTCTGATTCTGGACTTTTGTATTACACATCCTCAGTCCTGCTTGGACGCTATTTCTAGTGCTGATTAGGTTAAACTGTTAAACCTCATGGCTTTTGGCAGAGGAGAAACTTTGTGCCTTGTTAGTGTTCACCTGTTTCTTGATGGATGCAGCAGGCAGAGAGCTGTGACCCAAGAGGTCAGAATGTCAGGCAGAAAGAGGTCAACGGCAGTCAGACGGCCCGAACACCAGGAGACCAGAAACTGTATTTGGCAGCTAAATGAAAGGCTCGCTCACTTAATGCTGCGTTGAGTGACTAAGCGGCAGCCTGGTCTGCAGTCTGATTTGCTCAACTGCCATTGCCAGGCCAGCAGTCTGAAACTTGAGGGTGTAACAATATGGGATGACAAATGGATTTGTGTGTATGCTAGTGTTACATAAGAAACGTCTGAAGAGCTCGTATAAAGATAGTGAAGCTAATGCTTGGCCGTGTTTCTATTTTTACTACCATTAGAGAAATATCTCGATTTTTGAGGCATGTACGTCAGACACATACTTGTAATGTAAGTTCTTCAAGAGAACTTACATTACAAGTATGTGTCTTTTTTTTACCATGTTAGCACTTCAATGTGCAATGTAAATGCATTGCCTCTGACTTTTTCTGACTGAAGGTTTATATTATACATTTTTGGGATACCTGCTATAGTCATTCAGCTCTTCATTGTATATACATTGTTTTTAATTTTATTTTTATAGAATAATATGAGAAATTATGACCAACGCCAAGGAGGTTATGTATTCACCCCATCACCTGCAGATTCAGGTGATTTTTTTTTTCACTTCTAACAGAGATAGGGTGAAATAAATGTGTTGAATTTATTTATGTACAGTTTCTCCCCTTGCCTGATGTATTGCGCTTATTGTGTGGCTTTGGGCAATAGTTTGCAAAACTGCAGAACACACTGCAGAATAAGTGCACTTTTCATTTGCATGTTTGCAGTTTACAGTTTCATTCAAGTGCGTGTTTTGTTTGAACAGATAAAAATTTAAATGTATTTAGTTTGTAACAGAAGAAGGAGGCAGAACTTCTCTTTAGAGAGACTAGAGGTTACACATGTTATTTCTCTTTATGTGCGGCTGAGGTTGGAAATTTACATGCCTTGGTTAAATGTATTCAAACTCAATATGTTTTAGTTTAGAAGTTTGTGAACTTATATGTGAACATTTGACCTTCTGAGAATATGATCAAATTAATAAAAGCTTCAATTAAAAATTCTCGCAACTATTATTCTGAAATGTCACATCATCAAACATCATGTCATTGGGCTAAGAGTGGGAATATATATTGAAATCAAATGCTCAAAATGATCAGAAATAAGAAGAAACGGGTTCATTTTCAAGTAGGTTTTCACCTTCTGGGAATTTGCTTTGGTCTGTTAGTGCAGCAATAACAGTGGGTTTAACAATAAAAAGACAACAGACATAGTGTAAGGGCATGAACATAGTGCAAGGAGTAATAAATACAATATACAATGTACAACAACATAAACCAGTGATCTAAGCGACAAGTTTGGCAGTAGTGGATATAACTGAGTTTGAATACATTCAGCCAAGGTGTACAAAAACTTCAACCTTGAAGTTCCTTTTGTGGTGGCATCAATATTCATTTGTGATGGATCACCAGACTCTAAATTAGAGATAGGCATGTTCATTGATTTGGCATAATTAATTAATCAATTTACCATACTGACTTTGATGGAAAATAAAAGCTCAAATAGATAAAAATTGCAAAGAGAATTGCCAAGATTGTTTGCTGTTAGTTTCATATTCAGCTCCGATTCCTCTGAGTTTGATGCTCCGTGGTCCAGATTTATTGATTTATCTATGTAGGTATTTATTACTTTGATTTACACGTTCAGTTCAACAGTTACTCAATTTGTAATAAACTCATTCATTTCTGACATTGAATTTTTTTTCAGGTGCCAATATCGGCTTTCTCCTGCACCAAACTATTATTATTGTATTGACCTTTAAAAAATCCGCTATCGATCGTCTTCTACTCTAAACCTTCTAAAATGTGTAAATACTCAGTTGCTGCAGCGGCCAATAGTGTTTCATTTTGCAGTCTCCTGCTTGTTTTCACTGTATGCAGTGTATACTACTGCATATCTGCACTACAGAGAATCGTGGCAGCTTCAGACTTTCTCCACCAAACCAGAAGTGCAGAAGCCTCGTCGTCTCTTCTGCTGTCATCTCCCTGAGGGGAGACAACGAGAGACACAATGAGTGAAAGCGAGAAAGAATTTTTTGCTCGATCTGCATGACTCTGCTGTGTCTTTCTCTCTCAGCAATTAGTCTTTCCTCCACTCATCTGTCATGTCCACTAATCTCTTACGTTCCTCCTCTCTTATTCTGCTGCCTTTTGCTGCATCTCTTTTTATTAAAGTACTATCGTGCCTTTGGGGTAAATGCTGGTTGTGTGTTTTCCGTACCCCCCCCCCCATTCCCTCGGTCTCGTCTGTCCTCCCTCACTGCCTCCGCTTTCCACCTCTTCCTCCTGTGTTCACCTATTCGCCTTCTTTTTTCCCATGTTCAGTATCTGCCCATCAGCCCTCATAAGCTCTCCACCTCTTTGTGAGTCCTCAGTGTCCTTGTTAGTACCATAGCTTGCCCTTGTCTCGTGTTATGTGCATGGTCCAGAGTTTGCATCTGCTGCTAATACAACCAGACCTGTGTTATTCAAGCCCTGCAGCGCATACGCACACACACATGCACACAATCCTCAATCACCCAACAAAGTCCTTACCATAGCAGTATGTCTCATCATTGTACCTGCAGTGTGCAAGCGTAAATCTGTGTGTGTGCGCCTGTCTCTGTGAATTAGTTTTCGCTTTACACCATGTCAGGGAGAAATAATGTGTAATGCACCCTCAGCAGATAACTGGTGGGGAAAAATGCTGTTTCCAATACGTTTGTGCACACACATACACATTAACATGCACACACACACAAGCCAAAGGCTTATACTTGCCTTTATGTAGAAAAAATTAAAGTGCTAGGTTAGTGTCATTACTCTTTGCAGGAGTTTAATTAAGAGTACTTCTGCTTTATCTTCTAGTCCACCCCTCTTTTCATCTCTCCATGACTCTCATTGTGGTTTGTCCTTTGCACTTTTATTGAATGTCTGGTTTATTAATGTAGCCCCTTTCTGTGTGGTTTCACTCTCCTTTTTGTTTTCTTCACCAAGGGCAAAAAACATTTTCCCAAAAAGTTTGTGAATAAAGAAATACATAAAGAAAAACCAGAAAGCACTGGTTTGTCATTGCACACAGTATGAAGACAAGATATTTAATGGATTCTCTGGTCAATTTCATTTTATTTGTAAATATACATCCATGCAACACGTTCCAAAAAAAGTTAGGAATCGACAATGTAGGACTAGTAATGATTTAAAAACTTTGAACAATGTTCCTGGACACAACTGCATCAACAAACCGTCATTTTTCTATAAATGATAGAAACACATTACTTGGGTAAACCTTTGTCAAGTACTACAATACGGAGTTATATCCACAAATGCCAGTTCAAACTTTACTCTGCAAAAAGGAAGCCTTTGTTAAGGTTGTTTCCAGAAGTGCTGTCGACTTCCCTGGCCTCGGAGGCATGTGTGATGTACCACAGTACGTTTCCACTGTTTGATGGTCCATCACAGATGCCTCCGAGCCCAGAGAAATCGAAGGTGCTTCTTTTTCGTTTGGCACTGTCAGTCTCTGTTGCAGAAACTCTTCCTGCGTTCACTGCATATCTCAATTTAAAGGTTCAATGTATGAGATTTAGGGGGTGTAATTGCAGAAATTAAGTATTCATTCAGGGGTGTTACCGACACCTACTATAACAGTGGACCAGAATTTTTATCCCTCTAAGTTTATTTTTTATTTTCAAGAGGCTAAGACCAAAATGTAACTGGATGCCATTGGACAGACCTACAGCCAATCAGAGCAACTGTCACAGACAAAAGCCAATGCTGGACAGGCAGCAGTCACAGGTGGCAGCATGTCATCATATCAAGCCACATCTGACTGGGCTCTACCCCATCTACGCTCAGTAGAAATCAGTTTGAATAGGAGCAGTCCTAGACTGATCTGTGTTAGTGTGTGTGTCTGGTTCCCAGGTTACTAAAAGCCCAGAACAGACAAAACAATCACTGACTCTAGAAAGGGCCTTTCACGGTCGGGGAAGGAGAGGAGGGTATTTAGTTGGTTGTAATCTGCAACTTCATCAACTAGATTCAGTGAACCTTTAAGATTTGCAGGATTTGCCATATCACAGATATTTATGTATTTAGTTTGCAACTTGTGTGATGTGGAACCTTGAAGCCATCGCTGCTCATACACTGAAATTGGACTTTTAGCTGATAAATGAAAAATGGCATGTGGGTTTTTCCTCCTAGTTTAGTTTTTGAATAATGTTCCACATAGTTCTACTTTTAAAAATGTCACATATATTGTCATGGTCTATATCTTAGGCTTGACTCATGTCCACAACAAAAGTGATCTTACAAACTCAGAGGATGTCTGGTGTCTCTTTGAATGACTGTGAACTAATTCAAAGAGAGGATTCATAGAATCCATGTCATACAAAAATCCAAAAACTGAAATACTTATATATAAATACTTATAGATAATATAACTAAATCATGGTTACTATAAATGAAACAGTGTAGTGAGACACTTCCACTATGAAAATCTTCTCTGAACTCTGTAACATAGGGACATAATTACCACAGTCTGTTATTTTAACATGAACAAATTCAATACATTCTCATTATCTTATTGTATCTGTGAAGTTGACTAAACAGTGCCATGTAAAGAACAAATTTAAGCAGAGGAACGGTTTATGTCTGTTGTAAAAAGGTCTTATTATCTTATGATAATAAGGTACGTTAGAGTTTCAAATATGAATATGAAGGATCAGAAATCAAATTCTTTCCCCAAACAATATTTGCAGCCTCAAAGATTCTGGATTTTTCAATGAAGTTGAAGTTGAATGTTCTCACTTCTCTCTGTTTTTTTTCTCCTCCAGCTCCATGCTGTCCCCCTTCTACCAGGACCATGGCGGCTCGGCAGTGTGGCCCCAGACTTCGTCCTGCTCCTCCTCCTCTCAGGGCCTCCACCGGCCACTGCGCTGCCATCCACCTCCAATCAGTGGGAGCAGCCTGGGCCCCAACCCCACCTACTACCATGCCGTGTATGACGTCCGGGTGGAGCAGTACCAAGAAGTGCCCTTCATTGGTGGAGGTGGCGGCTATGGGGTTCGCTCCGGCCGGGGATCCCTGGATAACAACAACACCGACCCCACTGTCCCGCTGATCCGCCGGAGGGGAGGACTGGTAGACCACCGTGACGTCATCTTGGCCCATCAGGCCCACAAGCTGCACAACACGCCACAGGCCAAGAGGAAACAATGGGAGTGAGTAGAGTTCACTTGTACAAACAGGGAGGAGCTGTTGGCTCCATCATGGGTACATTAACTATCCAGTATGTTGTATTGTATTACGATATTGTCCTCATTTATACACATCAGTTTGTTACAATGAATGGCTTTAAACCCATCGGCCTCAGCAAACTTATTGCAGAGAAAATGGGGGTGAGTCTCAGAGCTGCAGAAAATTCAACACTGTCATCACAAAATGTACCCCAATACAAATAGTAACAACTTTAAAGAGCTTAATATATGACCCTGTTTGTGAAAGTATAACTTTTATGCTCCTTGCACTTGGGATACCAAGCAAAACGCTAAATCAGTGGGACAGTGGGGTCGGTGTTGTTGATTGCTGTCATTGAAATCTTCATACTAAACTGCGCCTTAGTAAGGTCGGGTGATGTCTACCTAACTGGCATGTGACGGTGTCTTCTGTGAAACACAGACAAATACGTCGTCCATCCATATGTTTCACTGAAGACACGTGTGCAGCTCTAGCTACTGTGTTCACTCACTTCACACAGCCTTATGCTGTTACATTAATATAGCTAATATCAGACTGTACCAACACTTAGAGCATTTCATTCTGTTATTCTATTAGTTGCAAAAGAAGTTGAAGCTTAGGTTAAGGTGTACAACCAGAGGTGAGGGAGAGAGAGAGAAAAGAAAAGAGAGTTCACCTCAGAGTCGGAATCATGACGATTCAACATCCTGATGACTGCTGGCCAACCCTACCCCTTAGGAGCATTATTCTCACTTTTATGGTGCACAGGCTTTAAGGCTTTAAACTTTTTAGTTTTCATTTTTGTTTCTTGTGTACTCTGCTGGCTGTGTTCAAATAGGGATGCAACAATCTGATACTGATGTTGGATATCCGTCCAACGCTGACTGAAATAGCTGGATTGGGTATCAGGCCGATCTATTCAGTTCTGTTCTGTGTTCTATATTTACATCTACTACTGCGTCATACATCAACAGTGTGCTAGAAGACCCGTACATTTTGCAAACATAGCATGGAGGGAGTTAACAACAAAGATGTAATTCAATAAATTGATATATATGCAGTGTTTCTCCTGGATTGACTGCTGTGGAGGTGGATGGCAAAGATCTGTCCGTCTTTGGTTATAGATGGATGATCACTTGTTGGGAAGCTTTTAATGCACTAGTAATATTATCTTCACTTCACCTGTGTGTCCTCTTCTCCACTTCGCTCACACAGAAACACACACTCGCATACAGTGAAACCGAGCAGTAAAACACATGACAGCAAAATGCAGTGTAGACTCTCACACTGAGCTGAAATGAAACGACAGCACATAAAGTAGTAAATAACATAAATAAAATATTTTTCTTGGTTTTTTCCTGTGGTTTCTTGTTTAGACAAGACCAGACATTTGTAAGGAAAACACTGTATATGTTTGTTTCTTACATTTTGTTTTACAGAGTCAGGAAAGTAATGTTTAAGTGAAGCCTGATGTTGCCTTAAGGCTCCTACAGACTGTGAGATTTCAACAGTCTTATAAGTTTATTGCAGGCACGCTGTGCAGCATGGATCTAATAAACTAGGGTATGACAATTGTGCAGACTCTGCGATGATGACACCTATTAAATCCCAGCCTACGACGCAAGTCAGAGTCCAAGAGTTAAGGATATCAGCGCGTGTTGTCTATCTGTGCCGCTATAGTTGCAGACAAAGAAGCTAGGGTAATGATCGCACTGTTACAAAGTGGTATTTATACGTCCATTCACCTCCATCCTTCCATCTTCTACCGCTTACCCGGGTTGCGGGGGCAGCAGCCTAAGCAGGGATGCCCAGACATCCCTCCTCCGGGGGGGACACCGAGGCGTTCCCAGGCCAGCTGAGAGATAATATAATCCCTCTAGCGTGTCCTGGGTCTGCCCTGGGGTCTCCTCCTGGGTGGACATTCCTGAAACACCTCACCAGGGAGCTGTCCAGGGGGCATCCTAACCAGATGCCTGAACCACCTCAACTGGCTCCTCTTGATCTCATTCTTTCGGTCACTATACACAACTGATGACCATAGGTGAGGGTAGAACATACATCGACTGGTAAATTGAGAGCTTTGCCTTTTGCATCACTGCCGACGCCACATCCGTCTGTCAATCTCTTGCTCCATCCTTCCCCTGCTGGTGAACAAGACCCTGAGACGCTTAAACTCCTCCACTTGAGGCACTATTTATTGTATGGAAAAAAACTATCCAAAGATGAGGGGATGCCAATTTTACAAAGAAAGTGTGAGGTTAATATATTTAAGACACATAAAATTACATATCGTGCTGATCGGCACATCATTTCATGCTGAATTCTTCTTGGTTAAGTAGCTGTATTTTATAGCAGCAGTCACGCGTTATCTTTGGTCGCAGCCATCTTTGAACCTCCCTTACTGTACAATAAGGACCACTTTTTTATAGCCACGGCCAAAAATATTGTGACGTTTCCTCATCCTTTGTCTGGGACAGCCCAAAATCCCACAGCATACACCTGGCTGGTATCAGATCAGTATTGGCCTATACCCAAAGCCTATATATCCAATATCCTAGGTATCCAAGCCTTACAGAAATAGAGTAATTGAATGAGACTTTGCGAAGCCAAAAAACAGTTCTACCACTTTGCAACACTACAGGGATCATACGTAGTTAGATGATGAGAATGAATCAGGCAGTAAATGTGCAGTAACACCAGTCAAAAACCAAACCAAAAGCACACATCTGTTTGAACTGTTGGTTTGTTTGTCACTGCGCGTGTCATTTGATTGATGTTAATATGAGATATATTAATTAGTGATGCTTTAAACTTGAGGTGGTAAATGTTGTGGTGACTTGGGGTTCTGGGATCATGTCTGGAGCGAAAAGCAATCTGTGCATGTCTTTTACCCTCCCTTCTCTTGTCTCCAATAGAGACATTATTCATTATCTCACACGCTTCATATCTTATACGTCCTTCAGTTGATCTGTCACCATCCAAACACAGGACTCTCTACAGGTTACCTAGAGACAGGAGGACAGCCATAAAAAATAATTACTAAGCTGTAATTTCTGTAATCACATGTGGGATCTAGCAGTCCTCACAAAATCCCAGTTCATCTTTTCCATCATTACCAAATGAAGGTCTTCATGGAACATGACTTGGTCTTTAATGAGACTGCTTTAAAGAAGTGTCTCAGGTACATTTCTACAGCTCAAAATAAAATAAAAAACAATTGTACTCGCTTTGGATTAAACATTTTGGTTTGTGTTTTCAAAGCTCACTTGCAAAAGGCAACGAGAACAGCTCATAATCTAATGCTTTAATATGTAACATTAATAACTAACAGTAATAAATCATTTATGCATGAAAATATTTCAAAACGCCCAGGTCCATGTCATGTATTTTGCAGAGTGTGCTTACATTTGATCAAATCTATGATCAATATTAAACAATGATCACATTTGGAGAAATCTGTCATTTGATTCAGTGTAACGGCCTCTTTGGTTGCTTTTCACTGGCGCCACGTCGTTACAAACTGGTTATTTCAATAGAGTGGAAGGACATAACGTGAATATAAATCACTAAATGTAATAACAATAAAAGTTTAATAGTTTACCTCATCTGTAAACATGTCTCATCATCCCACCTAACATCGCAGTGTCAACAGATTATTTCTTTTGATTGAGAGACCCCAAGATGGAGAATTTACACTCTGTAATTCACCGCTTCAATTCATTATTATCGTATCAGTGGTGTTCAAACTGAATGATAAGGACGAGTCAGTGTCTGCTTTGTGTTGTCGCCTAGAAACAAACAGAAGAACAGATTATAAAAATGTATAGAAAGAAAGAATTAATCCAGGGATGGAACGTTAAACCAAGGCTGCATCAGCTGGTCATTTGGCCTCTACTAGAACAAATGGTAAGCTTTAAATTTATGGCAAAATCGATGCATCATGTCCAAATAGTGCTACTGCTTTTAATGCAAACGGGATTCAAACAACTAAGAAAATCAATAGCCGTGTGTCTTCATTGATTGTACGTCAGTCACACAACCCAGCACAAACAGATGCTCCGTTGCACATACATTTGTGAAATGTTTGTTCCTGAAAGAAAGTGTAGATTCATCACAGTGAACAGAAAGTAACAGACGTCAATATGAAGATCATATACAAATGTGCAAAAAATGGAATTGTTTGCAATATTCGCAATGAGTTTCAAATGTCTATTAAATCTTTAAGTAGACTTATTAAAACAAGTTGTTAATCATTTTTGAAAGGTTTGAAAAGATCCAGATGGAGGACTAGATTTTCCTGATGTGGACCAAAGAAAATGATTTTATAGCTGCTTTTTTTTTTAAGTGAAAGAGCTCCTGGGCAGTACCTTTCACTTAGAATATCTCATGGATAACTGATTTGCCTAGTTTTCTTTCTAGCCATCAAATGTTACAGAAACTGATTTAATTAAAGGTGGAGTAAGCCATTCTAATCCAATCCATGTTTTGTCGGATTCAGCGAATATGTCCTCATGGTCCGTTAGCCGTCCATTCTGTGTGTGCACTGAAAAAGAACTGTGTTTGTACACAGCCGTGGTTCTGTAAATGGGGTGAAAAGCAAAGAGGACCGATCAACACACAACACTATTCCAGCCAATCAGCAACAAGAGGTGTTTGTTCATGCACACTGCAGAGGAAGGGAGGGGAGATGGGAGTAAGTAGGTCTAGATGCAGACTCGCAGTAGCTTCATGATGAAATGCTTCTGTTTAGACATAGGGTTATGAAGTGGGTGTATCATGCAAGGTCATGTAAGGCTCAGTTCTTTCGTCAGCTTCAAATCCAATACGTTGAAGCGTTGTTGGTGTAGTTTTAGTTTTCTTTGAGAGCTAATTATTACAGATTTACAGTGACAGTAATATTACAATTTAATGAAGCAGCAATTAACTCTGTTGATTCTCCAGTGCTCACCAAGCAGCTGAATCACATATTATAAGAAAGGCAATCAAATATTCCCAAAACTCAGGAGATTATGTTAGGTTACTATGTTCCCCAGTTACGTCTTCAGTATTATGATTGTTCAATACAGTAGGGATCAGCCAAAATGTTTTTTAGGGCCGATACTCATTAGTAATAATCAAGAAGAACAATAACCAATTTTTGGAACAGATGTGCATTTGCAGTAAACATGAAAATTAGTCATGAGTCAAAATTCTGTAGAAATGCCTTTAAGTGGAATTATGAATGGGAGGGATTATAAATAAGCAGTGTTGTCGTCGTCAAGACCACGTAAACTGAAACCAAGTCACGACTGAGACCAGACGAGATACACAACAAGGACATTACAGCCGATGGATGAGAGGGATGAGATGATATGTTAGTAGCAGAATGTGGAAAGAACTGGCAACAAGTTTTACACCTTAAAGAACTGTTTGAAAGATGTTTTCCTTATCACATTAAACAGATGCTGATACGATATTTGGAAAAATCTGAACTTCAGATCCGATAATTCTTTCGCTTTATTTATTGCTTTATTTGACGAGGACTGTGCTCAATGATCAATGCAAACGCAAAAATCTGTAAATGAGCCAGAGTTAGTCAACAGGGCTAATTTTCATCTGATGTTAAAAGGCAGCTTAAAAACAGAAACAATCCAGAAGAGAAATATAATAATCAGTCCTGGCCAATCATCAATCTGTCCCTGTTTAATATTGTGATGTGAATATTTTCTTCACAACCGTAGGACATATTAAAAAGGATCATAACAAGCATAAAAGATAACTTCTGATTTGTCTAAATGTTGCTCTGGTTGAGTCTCACCATCCACTGACAAAACCTGGCTTTTCCCGTCAAGGCACTGCGTCCTTGAGACTGTTTTTTTTCTTTTTTGACAGACAAACAGGCAGACAGCTGCTGACCCAGTTGCAGATCAGACCAGGTGTGTCAGCGAAGCCTTCGGGGTGGGGGGCTACGCTGATTTTTATGAGACATGGCAGGTTAAAACCCCTCTTATGCTGCCATGCAGTGGATGGAAAGATTGTCGATGGGTTAGATAGATTTTATTAGCCTCTGGTCCTGTGTGTCTGTCACTCCCTCTCTCTTAATGCTCTCCCAGTCTCTAAGGTGGACTATGCCGACTGGCTGATCACACCCAAATGGCATATACTGAAACAGGACCAATATCTGCTCCAGCTCGTCTGTCTTCCGCCATTATTCCCCTCTAATTGTGATTGAGAGCATGTTTACTGCTTCTGCTGCATCACCTGTCTTGCTCTCTCTGGCAATAGCTCAGTCCAGTGAGTTCACTGTTGGCTCAGACATTCAGCATGTCGCCAAAATAAAAAAAAAAGATAAAAATCCATCAAATTAGCCAAACATCGATAATTGAATAAAAGCAGATTAGTAACCATTAAAGAAATGAATTAGAAACGTAAAAAATAAACTGAAATACAGTAGTATCACCAACGTTGAGAAGGTTACTTTTGGATTGTTATAGGTTACAGATTACTAGTTACCCTGTTAAAGATGTCACCTTTAATAACGCCACCAAATAATGTACCGTACTTCCTCAAATAGTATCCAGGGCTTTTATTTACCTGAGCCTCCTTATTTATTAGAAGGAGGCCTTTATTTATGATTTCCTCTGTTTAATAAGTAGAAATTGTCCTGTTTAACGTGAAACCTTGTTTTGATCCGTTCTCCTTTGCAACGTTAAAAGTACTGCATTGGGCTTTCAGTACGAACTCAACACTTTCTTAACCATTTCAAATTAAAAGCCCTCTGGCGTTTCAGTGGAGAGACACCATTCATTTCTTAGCAGGGCTTTTATTGTGTAAAGGTTGCCTTCCTGTAGCACTTTTAAGTTTCTACAAATGACAGTTTGGCTAAAATATTCAGACACACACCTCCATATAATTTTTTTACCCGACCTGTATTCGAGGACCAGCCTTTATGTGTTCGCGTTGACCCCTGGCCTTTATTAGAGACCCAGCTTGTAATTGACTCCCAGTTTTTATTTGAGGAAATACGGTAACTTCTACATTTGATTATGTTTCTAACTAATGTTTTAAACTGTGCAATAAAAGGAGGAAGTGTATAACTCACAACAGAATACAGAAGAATGAATTGAGGTTGGAATGTTTTCATTTCCAAGTACAACCACTCGGACAAATCACCAGATTATATTCAGATATGTAACTGCTTTGTAATCATCAGTATCTTGATCAATAACTGATTAAATAATTTTTTCAGTAACTGTACATATTACAGTTACATTCATTTTGTAATTCATCGTTACGACTGACTAGTTAATCCAAATGCAGATTATCACATGGAATTAAATAACTGATGAAACATAATATCGCAGGTTAATTTTAGTCATTCTCAGTTATTCATTTATCTATTTACACTTTTCACAAGGGGGCGGCACGGTGGTGCAGTGGTTAGCACTGTCGCCTCACAGCAAGGAGGTCCTGGGTTCGAATCCGGGCCGACTGGGGCCTCTCTGTGTGGAGTTTGCATGTTCTCCCCGTGTCTGCGTGGGTTCTCTCCGGGTTCTCCGGCTTCCTCCCACGGTCCAAAACATGCACCATAACGGGTTAAATAGGTTAATGTTGCTCTAAATTGCCCATAGGTGTGAATGAGAGAGTGAATGGTTGTTCGTCCCCTATATGTCAGCCCTGCGATGAACTGGCGACCTGTCCAGGGTGAACCCCGCCTTCGCCCAATGTCGGCTGGGATCCAGCCCCCCCGCGACCCTCCAGTGGAGGATTAAGCGGTTACAGATAATGACTGACTGACTGACTGACTTTTCACAAGAGAAATTCAATTATTCACCATTTTCTTGACATTCTCAACATCATCTCATGAAAGATGAATCAAATTGTAAAATAAACTGCAGCTCATATTCCTAAGTGATGAAAAGGGACCAGATGACAGATTATTTGAATAACAGTGTTTCTTGATTAAAAATACTTGATGTTAGATGTTAAAAGGTTTCGCCTCATGCTCTCAGGGCTGTCTCTGAGGGTTTCAGGGCTGCATAAAAACAGAGATACACGGAGTCGTAGAAAAAATACTCTGTAATTTAAGACACAACCTCTGGCCTTCACCATGTGACCTCTTTTTACTGTAGAATAAGGTACAGGCTTCAAATCAGATGTTGCTTCTCTTTCACGACATTTTATTTGATGTCTATATCTTATTTTTTCTTCTAAATCCACCCTTGAAAGTCAAACCAGACAGCGCGATGCTCCTGTTCCTTTAACCTCTTCTTTGTCAGCAGCACTCGGTTACTGTAGACGTGGTTTTAGGCTTTGACTCCTAAAGGTCACAGTAAGATGAGAAACCTGTGGTTTGAAAAAGATGTGGCTAAAATAGGCCGAGTAAGACTGTATTGACCTGCAACGAGATGAGGTTCTTGTTTTAGACCACTGCTACATATTATTTTGATAAAAAATGCTGTTTTTGTCTAGAATGACATGTATGGTTTCTTTAGATATAACCATGAAACAAACAGAGGACTTCTGGTAAACCACTCTGCTATTAGAGCTGCAGGAGAATTTGAAAATACACACCTTCCTTCTGCAGCTTCTCCTCTCAGTCCAAATCAAAAGACTAAATATTAATATAGATGAACCTGACGCTGTTTCATGCTGCTGTGGAAATTAGAAGTGACTTTTCCAGGCTTCCATGTCGAGCCACGGAGTAGAGCAACAGACTGAATCTGAACAGCGATTGGTATTTACAGCTGTCAATCACATATTTAACCCTCCTACCTCTCTGAAAACACCTGTGATTGGCCAAAGTCTGCGTCATTCAGATTCAGATAAACTTCATTAATCCCCAGGAGGAAATTCAATATCCATCAGCTCAAGAACAGAAAAGAAAGCAAAATACACGGGGTACATTTTCCACAGAAGAGAAGGTAATTATGCCCAGTGACACCAAAACACTATGAAGCACTGCCTCTTTAATCTCAGACACAAGAATATTTGAAAGCGACACACGATACTTAGCACGATACACCTCAGTGCATTATATTCCATTATATTTTGAATTGTCACTTGAATGTTGTGTTTTCCATTGCAAAAATGAAGACATCTCCACCATAAACATATTCAGAAAAGACAAATTGGTGCATGAAAAATAACCAAAGTGCAGGAAATGAAGTGTTTGATAATAATGCGTCTCCCCCAGTGTTGAAATGAAACCTACGCCCCTGAACTTGGATGTTTTGAGTTATGGTCGCCGTCTAATGGGCCACGCCAAGTCTGGATATGTAATTTGTTCTTTGGCATATTGTACCTAACCCGTCTCAGTAATAAAGGCTTTTTAGTGGACGTTGTTCTGCTTTTAGTGCGTCTCTGTGACTTGGTGTGACTTGAGTTCAGCCGTCTCTCCCTCGGTGACTGTCTTCCTGTTGGGTTGTATTAGTGCCAGCATCAGTCAGTGTGTTTCGCTGGCTCGGCGACGCCACTCTGCTGCCAGCTGCACTTCTGACAGGAGAGTGCACATCATTCATTTTAATATTTACCCTCCTCCTTCTTCTCTCTCCTTTTCATTCATCCAACAAGCTTTTCCACTCCTCTCCTTTTCTCCTATGTCCTCTTCACCCTCTATTCCTTTCAGTTCCCGTCGCTTCAGCCTTTCTTATTTCGGTTTAAACTGGCTGTTTGAGGATCGCAGTCTACCAAATGTTGATTTTTATATGATTGAGGTTGGAACGACAAACATGATCAACCTCCCTCTCTTTCCATTTCCATTTGTTTATCTATTCATCAGCTTTCCCTCTTTCCTTTCCTCTTTATCCTTTATTTTATCTTCCCATCTCACCGTACATCATCACCTTTACTCCCTTCCACTGTCTCTCGTCGTTCTTCTTTTTCTATCGTTCTGTGAAATAGTATTCAGATTAGCAGCAATTATTAACCTAGTTTTGGCTCCAAAAGGGACGTTTTGAGGTTTATTTTAGTTAACCATTGAAAGACTAATCTGTAAAGCACTTTGGTGATGTATTCATTCACCCACACTGTCATTAAAATTGATTTAATTTCCATAGCAAAGAGGCTGTTTAAATAACAGCAGCGTTATTTATGATCCATTGCACCGATTGGCTGGCATTCAAGGAAGTCAAAGGTTATAAAGTATAGTGCATCTGGTTTATTTAGTTGATTCGAGACAGCATACAGGGTTTCCTGTGGGGCGTTTGTGATGTGAAGACAAAACTACTTCACAGTTTTCAGTCTTAACCCAGATCGTGCATCACATGTCCTCACAAGCCTTCTTTCTTAAAATTAAAGATCTAATTTACTCCAGTCACAATTTTGGCGTTTTAATGAGAATCTTTTTCTAAAAACTATCTGCACATGTTCACCAAGATGTTCAGCTTCCTTAAGTTTGCAGCTCATTCACCTGGTTTTTACTCTTGTTATGAAGACATTCTAGTTCTGAGTCTTCAGCCTTAATCAACAGGATGAGCAAATTTACTGCCCTTTAACCTTCTCGTTTCTTGAATTTCAACACAAACGTGCTGTATGTTCTTTTGGGTATTCCAAAAAAATCACTCTTTGTCTGATTGGGTTTCTACTTTTTTAAACACTTTCTGTACATGTTTATCACGTTCAGCAAGATGTCAGCTTCTTTGTGTTTCTGGAAATATTTTCTACATTTTTGGTCAATTTAACTCTATGGTGAAATGAGGAATGTTGCACTTTATAGCTGGTGTCTTGACAAAGCTGGAGCCTCCCTGTAACGAAAACAACTATGTTGAAATGTTTTCCATCAAAGTTTTCTTGCTTCCTTGCTTTTTGACAGCAACAACAGCATGCTTTCTCTTAGCTTTCATTAATTCAGTTTGTCAAAAAGGCCGCTTTGCAGAATCCTCGCCTGTATATTTACACTCCTTAGATGTGCCATGAAAGCGGTGTTCTTCATATGACGTTTTTCTTTTGTACTGACCCTTTAAGTGTGTCATTTCCCTGTTTGATCTTATTTCTTCTTGAATATGAACACAAGGATACTGTATGTTCTTTTGGGCATTTGCAAAAGGCTGTGCTGTTTCTCTGCTGAGGATAGTCTGTCTTCATAAGGTCTCTTTCTCCTTTTCTTTGTCCAAACCTCCATTCACTCACCCTTCTTCCTTTGCTTTATTCCTCCTTTTACACACAAACACACTCCGCTGACCGTCCAGACTGATGTTTCTCTGAGTGACGTTAACTCAGGCCGACACAAACAGTGGTTTGAAGTTCAGTGGGAGAAGATGTTGTAAGTCCGTTAACTGGGAAGCTGCTGCCCTCTTGTGTCGACGGTGATGAAGTGGTGTCATTATCTGTGATGCATGGATAATTTTATGCGTTCAAGGCGATAAATCAGAGTTTATCCACTCCCCCCTGTGTGCGTTTGTAACAGCAGGGTGATGGAGAACAAGTGCGTCATGCTGACACACACTGTGATGCAGGTTGACGTCATGCCACCACACACTGCATGGGATTCAAGGATGAGGAATCACATTTAAGGGATTGGACTCCATAACACTGTTGTACTCGTATATTTACATATACATAGAAAGACATGAATATTCATGTTGAAAGGTCACTGCAGTAGACGTCGGCAGATAGTGAATACGAAAAAAAAGCCGATAGCTGAATTAATTAATAATTAACTAATAGAAGCCAGAAGTGTCTTTGACTTCATTAAAAACTGGAGAACTGTTGAACTGAACAAACTCAAATCAACTATTCAATAATGGTGGAACTGAACACCAAACTAGCCATAAAAATGTCTAAAAAAAAAAAAACCTAAATGGGGCCAGTTTTTTGTTGCTTTGAGCGTTATTTCCCTTTAGAGTCAGTAATTCTAGTGGAGAAGACGAACGTTAGCTATTGGTCAGATAGGAAAGATAGAGGATTTAAAACTAAAGTCGACTTTCGAGTTCGAGTGTGAAGGGGAAAAGATGGAAATGAGGGAAATGGAAAGATGGAGGAAAAGAGGTAGTGGGAGAGGAGTGACGAAACAAAAGGAAAAAACAACATGTAAAGATCAGGGGCAAATGTTTCTGAGTCATTTTGACTCAGGGCCTCAAATCTGTGAAGAAGAAGAATGATCAGATGCAAAGATGAGGAAGAGGAGAGGTGTGTCAGAAATGTAATGACATCTGACACACTGGTAATAAATGGAAGTAACTGCTGCTTACTGCAGTAGTTTATTTAACCACTAGGTGCCAGTAAACACAAACAAATGTGGCTGTGTGCAAAGCTGCTGTATTATAACAGACTTCTCTGTATGTTCACCACATTCCCTTTACTGGGTACTTCAAGGTGTTTGACATAAACACTTCTCCTTCTTCTTCTCCTTCTCCTTCTTCTTCTTCTGGTGTTAAGGTACATTATAGTCACCTATGTGTTGGAGTGTGGACCAGAGTGATTTATGTCCTTAACCAAAAAGCTCTGTTTGTTTCTCCTGAGGCTCCATCTTTACAAAAATACCTCATGAATTCTTTTTGGTCACGTTGTGTTTTTTACATTGTTTTCATCTTGTTGCATTTTTTACTTAGATTTACTTTTGTTTAATCTTTAAATCATCTTATTACATCTTTTATGTCATTTTTGTCCTCCTACATCTTTACAACTGCCTTTTTGATGAGGTCAACTTTCATAAACTCCTCCAGAAAACATTCTTCTTCTGTTTTAATTATGAAAATGGATTCACATATAATATATCATATGATTATTATATATTTTATTCTGACAACTGACGACCCAGTAAAAACAGCTCCATGACCCATTTTGGGTCCCGACCCTAAGTTTGGGAAAGGCAGTCCTAACACTGTGTGTGTCTGTGTGTGTTTCTGTGTGTGTGTGTGTGTGTGTGTGTGTGTGTCTGTGTGTGTGTGTCTGTGTGTGTGTGTGTGTGTCTGTGTCTGTGTGTGTGTCTGTGTGTGTGTGTGTGTCTGTGTGTGTCTTTGTGTCTGTGTGTGTGTGTGTGTGTGTCTGTGTGTGTGTGTGTGTGTGTGTCTGTGTGTGTGTGTGTGTGTCTGTGTGTGTGTGTGTGTGTGTGTGTGTGTGTGTGTGTGTGTGT